>JAKCWG010000052.1:0-50425 GCA_021464415.1 Lonicera japonica
TTTCGACTTTCTTCTTTGACCTGTATCACATGTATATGATATATACACATCTAGGAATGCTTGTGCATGCATGCATGCTTGTTTCCTTAGAGATTGAGATTCTTGCGGGGGTTGCAAAATGATGTGTTCACATCATCGAATATAGTAGTGAAACTAAATTAATGTGAGACAAAGAGTAGAGTTTGTTGGATATGAATATTAGGAACATGATATCAAATATAAGATTCCTCCACCCTAGTATTTTATTAATTGATTATTTTATTCGAATTTTTAGTTGATAAACCATCCCTCCCAATTTCTAAACTTGATTAGGAATTAATTTAAGATAGTGAGTGGGATAATGCACGTTTCATCTGCCAAGTCCATAGGGTTTGACCTCGTACTTGCCTAAGCTATATTAAATACCAATTCATGCACTTACAAGTAATTAAAACATCCGTGTTAGCACTCTGGGTAGGGTAGGGTTGGGATTATTCCATCACCACAATATTATTGTTGTGACAGTGGTGCTTGAGGTCTATCAGTGGTCCTCCAAGTTTGAACCACAGTGTTTATGGTTTAGGAAGTAGGTGTATGGGAAATTGCTAAGGACAAAATGAGAGAAAACTTCGGTTCCCACAGACGGCGCCAATTGTGGGTGACCAAAAATTTGGACTCACTCACAATGAGGAGTTCTTAGCAAAATCAATATGAGATGGATAAAATGAGACAGAGGACAACATATTTTTTTTATAGGAAGGTACGTTCCCTCTACGGGTTTTCCCTTCCTTCTGGCAGTACATCCTCATTTTGTGTGTGTGGTTTTTTTATTAACTTTATAATGGTAAATAAACTAACTAAGATACAAGCTACCATCTCTTTCATCCTCTCCCTCTCTCTATTACCTATTGCCTAAAATTATCGACCAAATCCTCTCTGATGAGCCTTCACTTTCTTTTTTTATGTATAGAATTAGGGTTACAATGCTCCATTAAGGTAAATAGTAAAAAGACTATAAAGGCCAAAACTTGTACTCTACTCCAATGCATGTGGATTGACCCTTATCCGTAATTAAATATCTGTATACTTTATAGATGTTTCCTTATTATTCGTTATAATGCCTATCTCGGCTAGTATATGTGTCCTATCCTCATTGGTGAGGGTGACCACATTGGTGATTCCAACAATTCAGCTAGTTTAATTATATTAGGCAATTTTCATTCTACTCGACTGTAATGTCAAGGCCATTTTGCTCTAGGCTTCATCTTTTCCTTTCATTTTCTAGTGGGCTTGCCCCAAAGCAAATCATTATTTTAGGCTTTTTCATTAGCGTAGCTCAAATTTAATTTTATAATTTTTTATGATTAATAAAATATGAAAAAAGTGAACTATTTTTATTAAATATGAATAAATTATACATTTGAAGGTGCAGCAGGGAGATTCAATTGTCAATGAATTACAAGTTTAAAAAAAGTTTAATCACGACAGCAATGAATTTCGTAGATGCGCAATGAAAAAAATGTTTTAAGGAGGCGTATAAAAAATAGGTGATATGTGGTGGTGTGTATGAAATATATAGGTTGTGTTGAATGTTTTTGATAAAGAAAATGATAGGGTGAAGTGCAAGTTTTTTCTTACTAAGTGAGAAGAATATTTTTGTGGCTTATAAGATTTCCATATTTTTGTTTTAGTAAAGACGGAATTTAATGTCCCTAATTAGCATTTAGTAAACTCACCCCACCATTGGGGTGAATTGAATTTTTTTAAAAAAATGAGTGGGTGAGAAGAGAGTATTCTTATACTGGGGTCAGAAGATCAATTTCGTAGGTGTAACGACCCATACTCTAATTACTCAGTAACACTTCCGTTCATTCTGTAGTATCCTAACCCTCGTCCTTAGGGGAGGTCTTGGGTAGTGAATTTTGGACCGGGATGGTTTTTATAGTTTGAACACCTTTAGTATGTCTCAAAAGCATATTTACAGTTGCATGCATGGTTGTATTGTAATTCGGATGGTTCGGATAAAATTTGAAGTGTTAACGGCTATATTTGGGCTTCTCGTTAAAAGGAATTTTGGTTGACTCTAGAGAGTCATAACTCATTCATCTTTTATCCAAATGATATGCCGTTTAAGCCTCTAGCTAGGTGATATACCAAGAAATTGGTATAATTTATCATATTAATTTATACTTTGGAGAGCACAATTTATTACTATATTTCTACTTTTAATGCTTCTCAGGTGCTAGGAAATAATTGAAAAATATTGGCTTTCGAATGGAGTAATTTAGAGTTAAAATGGTTAAGAAATGAATAAAAGAAGTTTCGGTGAAAATGGGGAAGCACACCAGCATTCTGGGATAAGATAAAAAGAAGTTATGGTGTGTTTGATCGGCAACATTTTTCATGGAAAATAAGCATTTTTCACTTGATTTGACAACTTAAGGTGTTTGATTGGCATTTTTTTTTCTAGGCAATTCAATTCCCACTTTTGGCTCACACATGTACATTTTCAAGGCAATTGAGAAAAATGTTTTCTTTGGAGGGAGGTGGTTTTTTGTTTTTCATGCTTGGGTACGATTCACGAGACAAGATTTTTACCATTTTCTACATTAAAAATGCCATAACTTAAAATATAAAATTCAAAATAATATAAAAATTTAATATTTAAAATATACTAATCAAGATCAATTAAACAAGGTCCATCATGACTATATAATTATGTAAAAAAAAATATCAATAATTTTTCCTACATTAAAAATGCCATAATACAAACAATATTTTATGGGTAGAAAATTAAGGCAATCAAACACACTACACTACATTTTTCATGCAACTCAATTCTAGACAATTCAATTGCCGGTAACTTATTTTCTTTTCATACAAATTTCACGCTTGCAATCAACCGCACCCTTAGAACAATTGGTAAGGAAGTGTCTAACTTGGATGGTTAGCACGGTAGATGTTCACAGTTCATCCATTCTTGGCGACATCATTAATTTTTCACAGTAATCCAGCATAAATCAAGCCCTTGAGCCAATGAAGCAAGCTTCAAAATGGGCCAAGCCCATTTGTGGACTTTTGGATGCCAAGCCCTGTGGCGGAGCACTTTAAAGCACCAAACAAATCAGGCCCACTCGTGAAGTGTAAATCAGCCCCAACCCATTAACTCATCCAATCACTCCAAGTCCAATTAGGGCTTTATAATTAAAGGGATAAATAACTATATAAATTAGGGGTGGCCGTGCACCATGGAAACAATTTGGCAATGCTTATCTGTTTTGACAAAAGCAGATTGACTACTCTTACCTTATTTAAACTATCATCTCACATGCTCTATGGGACGAACCGGGTGGTGACGTCGGTTACTTTGTCATGTGCCGGGGCAGACTCCCTTCCTTCAGCGGTCGAGGAGCCAACAAGTATCATATGTTAATATTATATGGTTTATTCTAGAGCGCACCTTCAATTAGTTATGCAAGTCTAATTATAGTTGATGTTTTGCGTGTATTGAGCAACAACTCTTAGGGAAAAAAAACTTAAGGTTTTTTAATATATTATATGTTGTGACACTGTCTACTAGATAAAAATGTCGTCAATATTATGCTTTCCATCATCGCACTTTGCTGTGTGATATCAGTGTCAAAATGCTTGCGGTAAACTATTCCCCAATGCAACATGTTTGTCTTTACATCATTAATAGTGGCATTTTATTTATCCACAACATGTTTTGGTGCACGGCAAACTAAGTTTCCCATAGCAAACGTTATTTAATGTATTCTTATCCCAATTTTGATTTGGGGCGTGGATCTTCTTTGCAAACCACTTTAGGTGGTTCTTAAATTTTATATTATTATTGTGAGCATTTATAACCACCTATGCTAGAGTAGTAATTATATCCAACTCTTCTGAGGGGATTGTTACACCCATATTCTCGACACTCTTTTGATCAAAATTGGCATTTGCTTCACTAATTGCCTCATATCTAGTTGGTCTCGAGTTATATATATTTCATTTGTTAATACTTTGTTGTTTAATTCTACAACGATGACACAATTAACAAGTTTATAATATTTTGAAAAACAATGCTGTCGATACTTCTATTTTAAGAGCACATTTGAGGCATGAAAATTGGAGATAGTCTTTTCAATATTTTACTCTTTAGTAATATCTTCCCCACATAATTTCAGATGATTTATAATATTGAAAATGAATAGTTATGTTCAGACAACATCTACTCATTAAGAACATTAGCTAAGATTGCCATCTTCTGGTGACCATATTTATCCTTCAGGGATTGTACTTTCCCAATGGGTCTTCATTAGTCATGTATGAATACGATTAAAATAAATATGAGACTCCGGGCTCATAAAAAACAATATAATTTCACGTTATATTAAGACTTTGGGATTGAAAAATTCAAGCCTTATATTTATCTATTTACTTTATTATTAACAACAATTATGAAGAAATGGTAGAATAAGATAATATCTATTCTATTTAGGTGCATAAAGAAAATAAAAGGGTAACGTCGCGCAAAAATTTAAAGTGGTCGGCTTGTTATTTTAATTGAAATAAAAATATAATGACATGAGTTACTTTAGTTCCAAATTTAACTCATCAATATTTACGGGACTCTAGGTTAGTACCCTCTTATATCAAGACTTTAGGTTGATTATTGAGGACTTACATTGGAAATCCATGTCCAAGACAAATGATTAGAAAATTTTAGGTCCAAAACAATGACATAGGAACTTGAGGTTCAAAATTATGCCCAATGAATTTAAGGTTCAACACAATTAATCCGAAACTTCAGGTCGATCCAAAGTTTTGAATAGGGAACTTCAACTTCAAAACGATGTCTTGGCAACTTCATGTCTAAAATAATTACCATAGATCTTTGGGTCCACAATAATAATTACTGAACGTCAAATTCCTAAAATATAAATCATAAAGATTCGGGTTCAAGATAATTATGATTACATAAGTTTAGTTCCCAAAAATTTCAATCATGCATGGCGCGTCAAGTGGGTTCCAAAAATATAAATTATGGAATATATTGTCCAAATTATTTATGACCTCAAATATTTATTCATATAATAATACGGAAAGGGAATTATTATTAAAAAATATAAATAAAAAAATGATCTTACCAGTAATATGAATCATACTATATGCATTTTAAGAATATCTGAACGATAAGAAAAAAATCTGACTTGTCCAAAGAATTTGAAGAAAAGAAAAAAATAGGAGAAAGATAGTGCCTGCTTTTACAATGGCCTCTATTTAACTAGAACCCTCGTGCTGATAATGTGCTGTTGGGGAGGGAGGGGGGGGGGGGGGGGGGGGGTTCATCTCTATTTATTATATGAGCTAACTTCTGTACTTATATATGTACACAACTAATATGGGACAAGTTATAGCTTGAAACATAACATATTGACGACTACATATCAACATTTTACGACACACATTGATTGTCCATATATTATTTTTCCCATACCCACGAAGCTCAAATACACAGCAATAAAACACGAAGAAAAGAAGGGTACAATAAAATATTTATGAAATAGATCCAAGTGGTCTTAATTATTTGGAAGACATCCAAGCACTTGTGGTGATTTTTTCGTCTGGGATGTTTCAGGGAAGAAGATCGAGAGGTTGGTAAAGAAGTCCATTCAGATCTTCTAATCCTTTTCTTGTTGTGGCCTTAAACTTGTCGTTTCCTATATATAAGTAATAAGTTGCCTGGTTTGCGCGAAAAAACAACTCGATCAATTTCTTTCGAGTACTGCTTGGTTCTGTAACCATCATTCGCAGCAATTCTCTCCTACTACTTTCAATCATTCTCCTCACTTCTATTTTCGCTTCTTCAATACTTATACCCCCGTCACTGTGACTTACTATTAATGAACAAGCATTCAAATTTCTGTCAATGGTATCACGCTGCGAACAAAAATAAAAAAGCGTAAGCAGGAACAGTTATGATTGTTATAACTTATGCATAATTGAGCCGGTATATTTTAAACGACATATTAACAAGGACACAAAAAGTGTCTTGTATATAATAATGTGTCCTCGTTTAAATTTATGTAAATGACTTAAAGCGTCTTGGGCGTACTCTTGACATCAAGGTATAATTACTTTATCAAACAATGACAAGAAGCAACTGTCGCTATTTAATTAATTTTTCATTTAAATATAAGTTATCCATCAACAGATAAAGAAATGTGCACCAAGAAATATATAAGAATAAATGAAGAAATAAAAATTTACCTTATCTATTGCTCCTCGATAATCATTAAAAAGTCGTATAATTATCCCGGCATGCCAATATAGAGTTTGATATTCTTGGCTATTTACCATATCCTGTGAGAGCTCTATTCCCACAAAGTAATTGATAACGGTAAAAAGTCCAATGGCAGAAGTGTGACATCCATTTGCCAAATATTCATCAAGCGTTGGTGTTGATTTGTTAGTAAACCACTCCACCTCTTTCAGACAACTTTTACAGTAAGTACGCCACTGCACAGTATCAGCAATAACATATGACCAATTAATATACATATATAGACTACATTTCTTGTACGGACCTATCCGTACTGATTGAAACTTTTAGTGACGGTTTTCTGTCGCTAAAATATAGGTGAGATATTTTTAGTAATGAAAAATTATTGCTAATGGTCCAGTCCGTATGAACTGATCAGTATGACAAATTTTTTGTACATATATATTTATATATAATCAACAACAATATTTTCTACTATACAAGTTAGAAGGCTTGGTATTTCACCGGTCTTTGAAGCTGTGTTAAGTTTTTAGTTTTCCATTTTTACCCTTGCGAACTTTTACTTCACAAGTAAATTTCATATTATAAAGTAAGCAATATATCTTGAAATCTTGCTACTGGCAATGTTATAATGACTCCTAACCACTACACCACTTATTGTTAATATAATTTATTTAATTTTAGATTATATTTTTTTAAAAAATTAAGGGAGGTCTAAGTCTCTCCCTTAATCCTACAAATAAAGAAAACCCTCCCCTCCCACCCCATGAGTCGAACCCTTGCCCTCAAGGTCTAAGTCTCTCCCTTAAGTTTCAACCATTAATTTTAGATTATATATAACCAAATCATGCGCGCATTTGCCGGTGCATCAATCTATATTATAAAACATCATTTTTGACCAAAATTTTCACTAAAAAATATAAGAATATAATGGTTGAAAATGCACATCTTATAGTGTGCATTTGTTCTATACCATTAAATGAGTTTTATACACACATCAAGATATCACATCAAAGCTAAAACACTCACACCAATAATATACACACAATAAACTCTCACATACTAATAATTTTGTCTACATAAATGCCATAACTTAAAATAAAAAATTTAAAATTTAATAAAAATTTAATATTTAAAATATACTAATCAAGATCAATTAAACAATATTCATCATGACTATATAATTATGCAAAAAAAAAGAAAAATTATTGTGTAACATTTAAGGACGTACGTTATGTGTTCGTACATTATTGGTCATCTCAATCTGTCGTTTTTTGGACGTACGTTACGTGGTTGAATTATGATTAAAAGAGTTTTAAAAAAAATTAAAAAAAGTCAGTCCAATCCGATATACTTTTAATTTTTTCAGCATGAAGATATATTGACCTTACGTTTTAGTTGTTCATAACGTTATAATAGACTAGACAATGGGCTCAAAATAGACTGATTGATTTGTCGTTACGTGGTTGGATTATGATTAAAAGACTATTTAAAAAAACTAAAACAAGTCGGTGCAATCCGGTATATTTTTAGTTTTTTTAGCATGAAAATATATTGAATTTACGTTTCAATTATGCACAACGTTAGATTAGACTAGATAATGGGCTCAAAATAGATTGATTGATTTTGTCGATTTAAATTTGTCACACGTTAAATTTTTATCCTATTATCAAAAAAAAATTATTTTACGGTGCCGGATGGCACAGATATACCCTAATATATATATAATAGATGGTTGAAAGCGTAAAATTGAATATGTGATAGAACCGTGCTAATTTGTCATTTCATGCATCTAAGTACAATCTTACTGTTTCAATAAGCTCTTGCTTTATGCATCGTCCCTGCGTAATCAAACCTTTGGCAGCTTGCTCGTTGATTGTGTCTGTGACCGCAAGAAATATGATTTGGATCCGTTCGGAACTATAACAAAGACCTGAAATATTCGAATCTCCATCCCAGCTGTTATTTCGAGTGGAAAAAAAGTTAAAAGATAGCATGGACAATATTAGGAAGAAAAATATTTAACTAAATGAGAATTATAATTATTGATTTAATTTGAAAATTCAATAATGTTTAATATTTTTTTTTATTATCCTGATATCCTCAAAGAACACCCAGAATGCGTATGCCTATAACGCATCGGTGTAAAAAGAGTACACCTTAAGCATAAGGTGCACGCCTCATCTGAAAAGCACACGCCTAATGTGAAATCCGCTAACTTCGGCCGGAATCGGTAAACTATTCTTGGCGGAGGCAAAAATATTTTGGAGGAAAAATTTTTTTAGGTCTCAGAAGAGGTTAACAATGGAGGAGACGAAAAAATTTTAAAGAAAAAAAATATTATCGCAGCGTTGCATTGAGGGAGAGAAAAGCGATCGTGTGAGATATCCAAAGCGACCGTTTAAGACTTAGTCAAAACTAATTTCGAAATTCAAAATAAGAAAATAATTTTATATTTTGAATAAGTAAAATTTCTCAAAAGAATTTTGTCTCAAGCCCGGGTCGGTTGGCACGCTCATACGGTGAAGCACACCATCCAAGTCTACACCCAATGGCACAAAAGTCTAATGCCCAAAGGGCTCAAGCCCTTAGCCAAATTATTCCTTATTTAGTGGTTGCTTTGGTTTTTTTCCTTCCTTCTGTTTCTCCCATTTTTTAAGTACAAAAAATCTTCAACGGGTATTTATAAAGTGCGTAATTTAAGGGCCATAGGGGTAGAAGAAATCGTTCTAACCGCCATAAGAGTTAAATTAATGAGATCGATCAGAAGAAGGTTATACATATACTTGTCTGTTTGTCAATATTTAACTATGCAAAAAATTAACCAAACAAGAAGGAATGAAGGATAAGGAATTAGCAAGTATGTATACTTTTCAACCAATTCAACGAGGTTGAGCAATTCTTCCTGTGTGCCATCAGTATCAAACAGATCATCAACAAGGGTTGCAACCACACAACTTTTGGTCCAGAGTTTGCGAGCATCCCTAAATTCAGGACGAATGTAAAGGGCAGCAACAGGCAAATAGGAGGAAGCTTGCACTAATTGCCAATTAGAAATCAAACCACCGACTCTGTGATCTTTTAGCCACCTGTACTTGCAAAAAAATTAGGTGAGAAATACAGAGAATTCTTATTAACAACTAATATAATTAGGGTATGACTATTAGGAGTCCAATTAAATACTTTGGCACCCCAAACTACATCAAGAAAAAATATACAGGAATTGTCACTACAGGTTATATTAGAGTGCTATAGAGTACTTTTTTGGACCAGTGATCCCTACTCACATGGTATTGGCATCCAGTCATCAAGGTTAGAACCCCTGCTAACAGCAGCTTAATTGACGAGGCACATAACTTAATTAATCCCTTAGGGAATAGTGATGGAGTATTCCATAGGAGTTATGGTGAATCTAGATTGAAAGGAGTCTCCAAAGAAAAGCTCAAGGGTGGCAAAGATGGTGTTGGAGTATTCTAATGCAGCTATGCCAAATTTAAAGTGGAAAGCAAGTCTTTAGAGAAGAGCTTGAGGGCGGCTCCAACATCGTAAGGGGCAATTTCAAATTTCTTTAACGGACAATTTTAGTTGGAGTGCTAATGGCCCCGGGGAGACTAGAAGAGTCCATCGACTCTTTCATTCTAACTCAAGGATTTCCAGAATGCTAAGTTCCGGCTGGGCATTCTCTCTTACATGCCATCCTTACCACAGCGAGTGAGCAGCAAGCTACAGCTTTGATGATCAGCAAGCACCTACTACTATCTATGGCTTGTTATTTGCAATTTTCACGACATTCTTGGCAAGGATGACCATTTGTATTCAATAAGTATTGCATGACCGAATAATTCAAGGAAGCTGGAGCACTGCAGGGAGGGTCCTTTTAAGTAGATGACTCATCGGGTTGTCGGAGCGAAGAACAGTGAGATCAACATCAGGAGGAAAAGTGAACCAAGAAGTACGATTCAGAGGCCAAACCCCACCCCAGCAGTAAGGGTGAGGCTTAGGTCAACTAACACAAAGAAGATACAATTTACTCATAATTAATATTATATTAGTCCAAAGCACTAGCGCCCAACCTAGGTTATGTGTTTTGTTCTGAACGACGGAAGTGGAAAAACACTAAGGGCAATAAACCTTTTTTCACTGGAAGTGGCAGTGAATGGCTAGGGAGACGATGGAATATTATTGTATACGTATTTTCTATTAGAGGACAAATTAAGCTTTTAATTTACTTTAATTGGTGCTGACCTCTAATAGTTTTTCATAGAATGATGTATATGATCCAATATTAAACACGAAAGAGGGTGTATACTTACTTTTCTACTTGCTTAAATTCTTCAAGGTGTATGTCTTGAATCTTGTTAAAATCTTGTTGCGAAAGTGTAAGGAAGTCTTTGTTATCAACACTAGAACACCTGGAGATGGAAAAGGGCAACATACACAAATCAAAATTTTATTATATGTTAATTTAAACTAAATTAATTCCCTGTAAAATAAAATATATAAGAAGTACTGAACTTAATTGGGAAAACAAAATTACTTTTGAGATGCGTATGCAAGTATTAATTTAGAAGATATCCAGTACACGTACGTGGTCTATGTGTTAGAGCCAATGCATGATGGATCTTTGCATGAATTTCCCATGCTT
Organism: Lonicera japonica; assembly: GCA_021464415.1. Taxonomy (NCBI): domain Eukaryota; kingdom Viridiplantae; phylum Streptophyta; class Magnoliopsida; order Dipsacales; family Caprifoliaceae; genus Lonicera; species Lonicera japonica. Next base: position 10,911 of record JAKCWG010000052.1, read on the forward strand.
ATATACAAGGGTAGCTAAGTAAGTGTAACTAACATGTTACTATATTGGATCTAATATACCACATAAGCATCGCATTCTCCTCAACATAATGAAACATGTAACTATCCACTAGACTGCGTGAGAAGTTGAAACTGCTACTTTGATAAAGCTTTGCACATGGTCATATATATATATACTACAAGAATTAATGTACCAACATACACACACACACACACACATATATATTGATTATTTTAGTTAATTACCTATAAGATGTCTTGAGCATTCGAAAATTATCTATGTCGTATAGCTCTATGCCTCTCCTTTTCGTAAGCCAAGTTAGATTATCAATCGTATAGTTGAAAGCATATTCCACCTAGATTTTGGTTCAAATTGTGGTATATATATTAATTAACCAGGAACCCAATGGACTTGGAAAAAGATCGTCCTGGATTGGGACAAAATGAAGCAAACTTTTATATAAATATTAATGTAATTATTACCTCTTTTTGTAATTTCTCCTCATAAATATCTTGATTCAACAACTGGTGCCTCAAGAAAGAGGTTGTCCAGCCATTTATTTTGTCAAGAATAGGTTCTTTTTGAAATAATGGGATCTGTGTGAAAGAGATATGTCCTAGGACTATTCATAGATTATGATTTGTACTTGGATATCTTATGCTTATTGTTACTAATAAAGTTTATTTCATTTTACTTTATATTCTCTTGTAAATAATATATATTAATACTAGTTCATCAAGTACGTAACTTGATTGTGGGATGCTAGTAATGTTATAATAATATTATTTAGATGTCCTTAATCATGTGTCAATAACCTAGGATCACATTGATATAATGATTAGAGTATGTGCCAGCTGATGACTATATTCCACAAGTCATGGATATGGAGATATCAAGCTGAACACATTAATACTTGTTGGAGAACAAAGTATTGGACCGACCCGCTTTGGGGACACTGCGAGGAGTGTTATATAATGTCATCAGTGATGTTCCCCATTTGTGATATCGTATTATCCTCAGACCTGAGATCGCCATGGTTACCAACATAGGAATTAGCATGTCAGGCATTATCAAACGTTGCTCTTGACCGAGTAATTATAAAGATGATGATCGAGTATACTATGAACTATGTAGAGGTATGTGGTTGATCAAGATGGGATTTGTCACTCTCATATAATGAGAGAGATATCTTTGGGCCATTTGATAAGTATAATTAATATTTGCATGGCAATGCACAAATGAGATGTCATTTGTTTTAGATTAATTATACTTAGAGATCAAGAAATAAAGATTGAACTATACAAGAATGACACTTGCCTAGTCTTGTGTTCAATCTAGATATCGATTGACAAAAGGATTTAATATGTGGAATATCAATTTAAGGTTGTGTTGTTTTGACCATTATACCCTTTGGGTAATAGTAATGTTTTACTAGAGACCGCTTACTATTCGTATAATAAAACGGGCTTTTAATTATACTGCCAAAGAGTATAAACCTACAGGGTCGCACACCAAAACGAGTTGGATCAAAACGAATTGAAACGGGCCAAGTTGAACTTGGGCCTAATTCGTTTTGTTGCTTAGGGTTTCTCACTAGGGTTCCCCTTTAAAAGGGACCTTTGTTCTTCTTGGCCGTCAGAGAGAGAAAAAGAGGCAGAGTACGAAATAAGTGTGAGAACCCTAAAGGCGCTAGTACACCAAGCAAGGATCTGATCTCGTTGGTGTGTGCATACCGTAGAGGCGTTGTATTTTTGACGCTAGAACGACAACAACAGAAGGTTCTGTCCACCGTGTTCATCACTTTTAATTCGAATCTCATACAAGGTATGTCTTCTATCGATTTTTATTGAACAGTATAGATCCTAGGGTTTAATGATTAGTGCATAAATTAGTGTATGCGATGCATGATTACTGCCCTAATTCCCCACATTGTGAGGCCCTGTATAGCTGCACGATTGTTTCTGTGTTTGTAAATTGCGGACTTACTGTATTGAAGAAATGCTCTTGATCAACAAATTCTTCCAACACATCTGCACCATGTATTTACTTAATTAAGTTTCTTCATCACGATGAATATCAAATTAATTATTGCGGGTCTTGTTTTATAAAAAACAATTTTCGTTGGAAAGCATTGCGTGTGTTTTGATGCAGCTATCGAATTAATTAGAATAATTCTTATTTATTTATGGTGAAATTTGATGCATTAATTTCAAAACTAATGTACGTAACATTCTTAAACTGATGATATATGTCTGTGCGTGTTTGTGTCAATAGATAGTTAGATAGATTTATTTCTACCTGATGAAACCTGATATCTGTTCATTCTTAGCAGCCGAAATGCCATGACCCGACATGCAACGTCCGAAAATATTTCTTCATTCCTTAGCTCCCAGCACCTATATATTATTATAATCATTATCAACCAATAGATTTAAATATATTGTGATCGGTCAGTCCCTCTCGGTCTACATGATGGAAATCAACACCGTTCTTCGTGTCTAGCAGATATAGAAAGAGCAAGAGAAAAGGTGTAATATTGTTGGGAACTACCTGTATGCTTCATCAAGAACAACTTTGTTCTCATGTCCAAAATATATATTTATTCCCAATCTGTCGATAGTATCCACCATGCATAGACAGGTAAATATGTCGAAGGGATAAATTTTAGGAACTGGCAAATAAGAAATAAATGTCATTATAAAATGATAGTAATTGTGCCATATGACTGAATATATATGCAATAAATGAATTTGAAAGGGAGTTCTTAAATGCACTCAAAATTAGGGGTGTCCTTCTCAATCCAATTATTCAATTAATTTGACACACAAACAAGGAATGATTAAACTAAATAATAAATGATTCTAAGAATGTGAAATTTTCAAGCTATATCTTAAGATGATAGAAACTCTTGAAGATCTAATTAATTCACGTTTTTGTCACTAGGGTTATAGAGGTCCTTGGTTATATGGACAAATTCATCGATTCTGGTTGACAAGGGATAAAGACATGTTTTGTTGCAAGTTTATTAAAACTGACTTGAGAAGAATGTTTCAACTAATGGAAATGTGAGGAGAGAAAAAAAAATTAAGAAAATATGTACTTACCAGCTTTTCCCTGAATTTTCAAAAGGGAGTCCAAGTAGTCAAAACATTTATCGTCGTGAAGGGAAATCAAAGCAGCTGCTGTAGTCGCAGGTGAATTAAAAAGAGAACCATTACTTCTTTGTTCGTTCTTAATCATCACTTTCCAATCATATGATTCTTCCATTAATCCTTCAGCAAAATAGGCTAGACGGCTTCCCTTGCAACTGTGAATGCATGTTTTCGCATTTCGAACATTATATATGCATATGTAATGTATGTAGTTAATGAAAAGAGAAATATTATGCTTGTATTGCATATGAATCCGTAGTACCTTTGAAGTGCATGTAAGGTCTCGATTACGGAGCATTAAATCAATGAAAGCTGAATCAAGAGGCAGATTCAAACCCAAGTTGTTGGCATAATTAATCATGCCCGGAAATATAATATCGAACCCCATTGGAGATTTCTGATACTTGTCCATAACAGCATACTTCTTTGACCCAATAAAGTCAAGTCCTAAATATGGAAAAAGGAATCAGTACAATCTCGATCCCATTTTGAATAATAAAAAAAAGCTTTTAAGAATTCAAGATCAGTAAATCATTAATTATTTAATTAGCTTTTCAATGATAAAGATCCCAATTAAATAAGAGCCTTGCCAAAATGCATTAGTTAAATAAAGTACCTTTTTGAACAAGATTTTCCCCCACCTTCCATTTTTGGAGTGCAAGTACACAAGCAAGTGTGGAAGAGAGGCAGTCTTTAACAAGTGACGGATGGCTGACATCTAATCCCCAAGATCCATCTGCTTTCTGATTCTCCATTACCCATTCCAGACAATCAGGAAAACTAGGCTGATGATGATGATGATTTTGAGAGTTCCTGTTGGAAGGGACCATGGCCACCCATGCAGTGTCATATGAAGATATTGATAAATCCACCTTACCAAATCTCTCTCTTATTCTTTCAATCGACGCTTCAGCGTTCTTGTCCTATGTATGTACATTAATTAGTTTTAGCTAAATACTTTTTAGTATTGATAATGATTAGATACTTCTTTCATGTCGAACTAAGCTTCTTACTTTCTTTTCCAGAATGTGATAAATGGAGAGCTTATTTCTTTAATTTCTCGATTATAAAAAAAATACTAAAAAAAATGTTCATTAACCATTTAACTACGTTGAATAAAATGCATAATGTGTTTCTTGTAAATAGTGTGAAAACAAAATAAATACCCCTAATTTGATATTAAGGAAGTATTTGGTTTTTCTAACATCTTTCTAACCGTTTCTTCTATTTAAATTTTCACTAGCATGCTCATGAGGGAAATTAATGTACCAGATCAATGTCGAGCTGGCTCGCTGCGATTATTCGTCTCTTATTCAAACACAGGTTTGCTGGAGAAATTGTATAAGAAAAATGTCAGAGAAAAAAAATGATAAATTATAATATATGTAGATTCTGCCTCAAACGATTGAACATTGCAACTATTTACATATTTAACTCACCTGATAGATATTTTCTAGTCCTGATTTTACGTTGTGGGAGATTTACAAGATTACCCTGATGAGAGAGTAACATATGAGCCATATTTAGAGAGAGAGAGATCGGTGCTTTGTGATTGGGGTAACTAGAAATTAGGTATAAGGTCTTATTACACATTGATTTTTACCAAAAATCCAATGAATAATATTTTTTTGAATGAAGGGCCTATTTTTAATTGGTGATTAATGTAAGAGGCTATTTTGTTTTATATTTTAAATGAAGGTATTTGAATAAATTTAAATATCATTTAATTAATAAAAACATGTTATATATTACCTAAATCACCCCCTTGTTATGAAATTTGCAAAAAAAATATGGACTGCAAAGTTCATATTGCAGTAAAATATGGACTGCAAAGTTCATATTGCAGTAAAATATAGAGTGCAAAGTTCATATTACAATGAAATATGGACCGCAATATGAACTTTGCATTAGAAATGCGGACTGCAAAGTGCACATTGCAGTAAAATATGGACTGCAAAGTTCATATTGCAATAAAATATGGACTGCAATGTTTATATTGCGGTAAAATATGGACTGCAATGTTCATAATGCAGTCCATATTTTAATGCATATTAGTATTTTTTTTGTTTATTTTAAGGGTTGGAATGTCATTTTACAATGAAAAAAAGAGACCAATATTATATTATCAATAAAATAAAAAATAGGCCCTTTATTTACAAAAAAATTATTCCTTGACTTTAGTGTGAAAATCTTTCTCTAATAAGATCCTTTTTTTAATTGTCCCTTGAGGTAAAGAGATGGTTTAAATAGGGGGCTGCTTCCAACTTGTTCTTTCATTAAATTACACTTTTGCCCCGTAATGTTTTGGTCAACTTTCATTTTCTTCCCTAGTCTCGAAAAATGCATACATGGGAACCTGCCGTTTGCAATTTATTTCACTTTAGCCGACAATAAAATTAAATCCCAACTTATAATACACCCAGCATTGAATACAATGACCTATGAAATTAGTAAAATCCTTAAACCAAGGAAGAACAATGAGACAGCTTTTACTACTTCATGAGATAACTATATATGGAATGTTTCTTCTTTCTCAATTGAGAGATACTGTTGAAGAGTTGGTTCACTATTTAATAGTTGAAATTTTGAGGTAGAGAGTTCATAATCTGGTATCAAAGCTTAGTTTCACAAGGTCACGGGTCACGCCTGCATTTGTTTCCCCTGTGTTTAGGAAGAATGCACCCTTTGTTGTTTTGCGCTCAGGACACCTTGGAGCAGATAGTTCCTACATGACATGCCGCAAATTCTCAGTGTTGTCTATAAAAATACATTACAAAATATTTATACTATATCTATAGTACTCTATATAAGCGTCAATTATTCTTTTGGTATCTTTATTTAATTACTTAAGTGCTCTTCATACATGTTCCTTAAAGAGTAATTTTATAAATTGCCTGTTACTTTGTTAAAAAAACATTGATAGTATGGCTTTGAAACGCACAAATTTAGGTACGAAGATATCATGCTATTGCTAGTTGGGTGATCTTATTTCTATCCACAAAATCTTGCGGTTAATCCACATTGTTAAGTTAATCTGCATTACATATTAAGTTAATCCGCGAGCATGGATGAACTGACAAAAAAATATTATGAATTTAATTTTATAAATATTATTTTAAATAATAATTTAATATGAAAATATCTACTAAATTAATAAGTATAACCACTTTAAAATTTTAGATGGGTAAATTTTAATTAACTTTGCAGTAAAATAACAAAAACAAAATTTAACCCCTTTCCCCTTACGGTTTTAACGATTCTCCCCGTGTCTCTTCTTCTTCTTCCCACTATTACTCTTTCCCCAGCCTCCTTCTTCTTCTTCTTCTTCTTCGTCTTTTTCATCCTATCACAAACCCTAGATTAGTTTCATATTCTTTAAATCATCAAATATGTATTCTAACCTTAATTAGAAACCCACACCCATAATTTCGAACATCTTGAACTAATTTGGTTTTTGTATTATGTAAGTCTAACTCACAATACGGAAGATTAAAAATTTAAATTATACCAAGTTTCTTATATCATGTCTAACTTTCAGACTAATTATATTATTAATTATAATGTTGGGGGTTCCAAAAGATTAATGAATAAAAAAATTATAAATTACTGGACAAAGTCTATTTGCAACGCAAGCTGAAAAAGTTGGTCATCCCCTCTTATATATATATATATATATATAATACACAGTATATATACTTAGTCATTCTTTCACTCTGTTTTCGTGTGTGTGTGTGTGAGAGAGAGAGAATGTCGTATATTCGATCAACACAAGCGCATAAGTAATCCTAAACCGTTCAAACTTTTTTAAACGTAAAGATGAAGTTAATTAAAAAGAATTATATTTAGATTAGGAATGTTAATTAAAAGGAATTATATTTAGATTAGGAATGTTAATAAAAAAGGAATTTAAAGTTATACAATTATAATTTAATTAAAATTGGTGGATATACTAATCAATTTTAAAAAGGGTAATTTTGTGAAACTTTATTTAAAATTTTCATAATTTAAGGGTGGATTAACTGCAACATTTGGTGGATAGAAACAAAATCACCATTGCTAGTTAAGCGCATACAATTGCACACATGTTTTAAATCTAAAAGCCTGCTAGATATAGTATTGCACATGTATCGAGTGTGCCGCAAATTGTAATAGTGATTACAACTATTGCACATGAAGATATTAATCTTTTATTACTATGCAACAATCTTGTCCATGAACTGACCTACTAATATTGATCGAGGTTATAATTAATAAGAGTTAGTCATAAAAGTTCAATATAATTCATAGAATGATTTACTTTAAGATTGAGACTCTAGACATGGAAGGACTATTATTTCCGTGGTTATATTTCACAATTTATAGAAAGCAATAATTACTTCCCTGTGTATAACAAATTCTCGTGTTAAGAGTATCTCCAAAACAAATATAAATTAGGGAATTTTTAACTATGAACATGTAAGCTTGTCCATAACTATATTTTCTTGTGACAAATTAAATTTTTTTTTTGATGGATAAGTTTAAAAGAAATCTATGTCCAATATGGTTGTTAGCTAGGGTGATGCTGCGATGGTCATTTTGCATTATCGGTTGATCTTTTAAAATAAATTTGGTATATTAATAACTGAAAAAAAAATTATACAATAAAAAAATTAAATTAAAAACAATGGAATTTTTTTTAATCACGTCTATGTTTCTATACGTGGCACATTTTTTTAATTAATATTTATATTGGAGATACTCTAAGTCATACATATCTTATATTTCTAATAGTTTATCTAATAAATTAGCAAAGCCAAAATTACCATTTCTTTCTTTCAACTTCTAATAGGATGCTGATTTTAATGATAATATATTGAGATGTTAATGAAATCACCCTGAAATTGTGGGGTATCATGAGTTGTATTAAAATTGGATCTGTGAATGGTCTGACTTTATTTCTCTACTATTCTTTACTTTTGGCAGATGAGGGTGAGAAAATATTGAAATATGCGATAACAAGTGTTGTTGTAATTGTTATATTAAATATTTTTCTCCACATGGAGATATATAATTAATGAGGTAGACTATAAAGAGAAATTTATTTACTTCAACAAAAAGAAGAGACGCCCATTTAGAAAGGTAAATAGATGGATTTTTTTATGAATATTTGTAAAGATGATCTATATGCACTACAAGAATTTGACGCTTTTTTAACATTTTAAAACAGTTATAAAAATAGAAATGTGACTATTTTTTATGTGATAAAAAAATGTTATAAGTTTAAAAGTTACAAAAAATATGTACTCCCCCCCCCTCCCTCCAAAAAAAAGTCATAAATAATACCCATCTTTTTCAGTCAAAACACAAAATTGCAAAAGATATAGAAATCAAACTCCCGCACTCGCCAACGGTGAATTTTGCATTCAACCCCTTTGCCATTCTGCAAGGTGCCAGTACCCATCCGTTGTTATGTATCGCAAACACATATATTTAACCAAAGGGGGAATGACTTTCTTTTTTTTTAAAAAAAAAAGCTATAAAACTGAAGTAATTAAAATTTTATTTTATTTACTCTTTTATTGAAAATAACGTAAAGTTATGCTTAAAAACTGTTATCAAAATATTTTTGTCTTTTATGACCTTTTTTCTCAAAGTGGACATAAAATTAAAAAAGTAAATATGATGGTTAATCAAAAGCATCGTGAAAAATAAACAAGTGTGATTATTTTAATCAAATCTTTTTATCTTTTACGACCTTTTTGCTAAAAGTGACAGTTAAATTGAAAAACAATCATAAAAAACTATTTTTTTTTGTAGTGACGACGAAATAGATCATCTTCAGCAAATTTCATAAAAAATAAAAAAATAAATGAAAAAAGAAGAAAGAGCAACCTAGAAGTGCACAGACATGATCATCAATAATTTCAATAGCCGAAAATACGCATATATATTAATACACACACTTCTAAGTTGAATCCTTTTACGAAATTTGGTGGAGCTGATATACTTGCTAGATAGAATATCTCTAAAAATTTCCGTAAAAATATTCATCTATTTATTACAACAAGTGAGAATCCTTTTTTTTTTCTATTAAAGTGAGGGAATTTTTCTTTACAATTTAAATCTATAATTAAATTAATTCAACGTTGAGTTTCTTGCCTTACCTATAAAATTATTAAAAATATCTTAGATACCTTCTGCTACTTTCTGTGATATCTATGAATTTACTTTTTTCCCTATCATATAAGTAAACTTACTTTCTTTAATTATGGTACGTCATTTAATTTCTAGAAATAGACCACAAATAGAATTATTAATTTAATTTTTTTAGTACACATAACAACAAAATATACCCCGATCCCAAAATTGGATGAGATTTAAACCCGAATTTTTTCAAATTTAGGTGAACGCATTTATTTGCCAGTGTTAATTTTTTACACTACAATGACACTGTTATAATATTGTCCATCACTTTTATAAAGGAGAGGTATATCAAGAAAGTGCAACCTATTTACTAAAATATCTTGCTTCCATTATGCAAGAGGTTGGATCAAGATTCATCACATGTTGATGCTGTAATTTTTATTTTTTTATTCATCATCACTACATTGAATTAGAGTTTTAATTACTAAAAAAAATTTAAGTTAAAGCAGGACTCTTCGTTGAAGTGGAAGGGAAATTTAATAACAGAAATGATGATGCAATAAAAATCAAATATTTTATACATTCCAAAAGTTTATATTCATCAAAAAAAGAAAATCCTAAACACGTGCAACTTGAAAGCCTACGTATGCTATTTTCAATAGACAAAATTGTCTCAATAATTTCACAAAAGAGTTATAAAAAAAAAGGATCCGAGTTACCTACTAAATTAATCTGTGAGTGTGGACAGACTGACAAAAAATAATTATTAATTTAATTTCATAAATATTATTTTATTAATGATATAATATTAAAAAATCCACTAGATTAATAAGTAAATCCACTTTAATTAAATAAATAAAAATTTTACATTTCATCATTAACCAATGGGTAAATCCTAATTAAGTTTTAAGTAAAATAATAAAAACAAAAATCAACCTCTCACTCCCTTTAATTTCAATATTTTTACTGTATTCTCCCTTCTTCCCTTAATTTGTTATACTTATTCTTCCCTCCTCCCTCACCAAAAGCTGTCTCCTCCCTCTTCCCTCTTACGTCACTCACTCCAAATACTCTCACAAACTATAATGTCATCGTAAGTTAATCAACATTTGATCAAAATTTCACCTATGCAAAAGAGGAATATTATTACTTTCTCTTTCATCGTTAGAAGGAAGGTTATAGATATTAAAAACAGAACATGTTACATACTCTCTGTTGCCAACATCATAATCCCTTTTGCCCAAACAATATATAACGAGTGCAAGAAAATGGACCATGTGGTACAACCTGTTTTAGCATAACTTTTAGCAAAAGCTAAAACTCCTTGAATAAGAATTGACATAGAAATTACTTGTTAGCATTATTGTCATTCCTCTTCTTAATTATTATTATTATTATTATTATTATTATTATTATTATTATTATTATTATTATTATTATTATTATTATTATTATTATTATTATTATTATTATTAATTTGTTTATTGCGACTCATTTTTGTATATGTAATATATGGGGACACTATGCATAATTCAACAAATGATTCGCTACGGTTCCTAATCCAATGGATGGAACGATTTTCATGATACAAAAATCGGGAAGTCTATATAATTGGAAAAAGCTATGTAGGACAACATATCCCACAATTAGCTATAAAATATTGAACTACAATGCCAATTCCAAGCATAAAATAAATCTCAAAGGTTTTATATTATATTGTTTTCATAATTATCCTCTCACAAACCATTCTTGTGAAAGAAAGTACTATCCATTATAAATTAGAATACTAAATGACGTGCTAGTTAATTAATTACATAATCATTAATACTTTATATAACTATATATTGAAAATTTGATATACATGAAATATGTCTACTGGGCCTGTCAACATAGAAGAATATATATATATACTTGATTCTCAAATCTTTTTTATTATAATAATAATAATAATAATAATAATAATAATAATAATAATAATAATAATAATTTAATTATTATTATTAATTCCCTCTTCTACATAGGTGAAAAACTCACCCAAACAAAATTAACACTTAAATTTTTCCCAATGTAATACCCGTGTTCCATTTTACAAGTTCATTCTTGTCTTAAGCCTCATTAATTACCGTTATAGCGTGAAATCTTGGTTTCGGACTCTTCGTGGTGGACCCAACACTTTTAACATGTCATATTAGGCATAAAAAGATTTAGGGGTCAATCGATTCATTATTCAGATGGCCCGAATCGAAATCAAGGCAAAAATAGCAAGTTTTAATTTTATGCGATTTATAAGTCTTTGGCCAACTTTGGGAGGCCATAACTTCTTCGTTTGATATCTGAATGAGTCTCCGTTGGAGCCCAAATTTTCGTATCATTCTCCTCTACAACTTCTGTGTTTGGCCCGAAACGAGATTCCAGCATCTCGGGGGCCGGGAGGCCAAAAATCAGATGAACTTTGTGCAGTGGTTCCAAGATCGATCTTGGGCTATGTTGGAAGGAAACTTTTTTGCTGAGCTCCCAAGATCTATCTTGGTGCCCTGCAGTCAAATTTTGACTAGTTTCAACCCAATTTTTCTCCCATTTAACCCCATTTTTTCTACAACTTCGACACATACATCCCATACATATCGAGAGGGTTCTTGAGAGAAAGGGAGAGGAGTTACTTGAGTCTTCATGTGATCTTTACGCCAATATTTAAGATTCAAGCCCTAAATTCTCCATTTCTTCACTATTCACCATCTCCTACATTTATCTCTTCCATTGGAGTACAAGGGTGAGTTAGGGTTTCGAGATTCATGGTGTCTAGCTTCTTCCAACACTCTAAAGCTTGTGGAATATCATCATTCAAGGTGGGAACACTAGTACCATAACTCGTTTTTCAAGTAATTACACTTTATATGCTTTGAATTAAACAAACCTAGGGTTTCTATCACAAATTGCATTGACGCGCCGAAAATACTTCTGTGCTAAGGTACCCAAGTGTAGGTTGTCAAGTTATAATACTTGGTAAGTCCAAGTGTCGAACCACAAGGATAGTCGGAAAGACGATGTGGTGATTAGGAGTCCAAGATTTTGTTAAGAGAATTTAATTGGTTGATTTTAAAGTCTTGAAATAAAAATTAAAATGATGTAATAATAGATGAGAAAAGGCTAAGGCATTATAGAATTCATTTGTTTTGCAAAGTTAAGTAAAATCAACCTCATTCAAAGTTCTCAATGCAATTCCTAAGTGTTGAATATTTTACCCATTTCTAAGCAAAAGGGTGTGAAGCAATAGCAACCCATTCTCATATAAAGAAAGGGTGTAAACAAATATCAACACAAGTATATCTCTCATTTTTATCTTGTGACAAAGGGTGTGAAGCAAGTGCAACCCATTCCCATATAATATCAACCAAGATTCAAACTTAAAATACACAAAAAGAAAAGGCATAAATTTAAACTAGGCATTTAAGAACTCATTGTTAATTTCCCCTAGGCAAATGACTTGATTATGAAAATGGCCAACTACAAGGAGTTTAACTCGATAAATCATAACATTTCATTTGTCTAAGATTGGGAGGTCTAGGTGGAGGTCAAACCGTCCTATATAGACTTATTTGATAAATACAAATTGAATCCTTAAAATAATTAATAAAGTTGTTTATGATATAAATTTAAAAGATCCTCTTTGGCAATACTTTAACTAAGAAGATGATGAGTCTTAAAATCACATAAAGTGTAGAAAGCACTCAACATATCATTAAAGTATTAAAAGATTAAAATCTCAAATTTATGGTGTTTCTATGAATATTCAAAGACTAATCATACTTGACAATGAAAAGTATCTCATTCAAAGAAAGAATGAACATAGGCTAGTAAGAAATACACAAGTGTATCATTTTCTCATTAATGCTTGAGATCTATGTATACAAGGCATACAAAGTCAAATCATCATATGAAAATTATCTTACTAGCTTATGAATGGTTGAAAAAAATGGAGAAGATGAAGGATTCAAAAAGTATTTAACAATACTAACAATGGAATGAGAATTGAACTTACATAATTAATGCATTACAAACTTCATCTTTTAGCCTTAGCAAAGAAATTTACTCCATAATAAATGTAGAGACAAGAATTATAAAAGTGAACTCCATTTCTCTCTTTAGAAAATAAAACTATTACAAGCTCTCTATAAATTGAGAAATGAGAAGTAATCAAAGTGTACTCTCTCCAAAACAACAATGAATACTATAAATAGGAGAGAGGTGTTGGATGCTTAAAAATAAACAATGCTTTTTATTTTTATTTATTTAATTTTTGGTGGAGAATTCAACTTTCTTGGATGCTCTTTGGTCACATGGAGAATTCCACTTTCTTTCTTTAATCACATGGACATGGAGACTTTCTTTCTTGGATGCTCTTTGGTCACATGGAGAATTCTACTTTCTTTCTTTAATCACATGGACATGGAGACTTTCTTTCTTTGATGCTCTTTGGTCACATGGAGAATTCCACTTTCTTTCTTTAATCACATGGACATGGAGACTTTCTTTCTTTGATGCTCTTTGGTCACATGGAAAATTCCACTATTGTATTAAATACAATAGTTCTTGAAATCTAAAGACACCAAAATAAACACAAAATGTGCCTTTCCAAGCATTGTTAAATACAAAAGTGCTACGAGACTAATCGCGAAATAAGTTGGCAAACCGAGTAGTTTTAGAGAAATAAACGCGTCAAACAACTCCGAAAATGAGCGTATGAATGACAATATTAAGCGTTTATCATGCATGTTCATAGGGGTTGGGCTTGATTTCTTGTGATTATTTGGTTTAATTGCATTGAATAAGACTTCAAGATGATGATTTTACAAGAACCCCTAATTGTATGTTAGTTTTATTAAAGATTGGTATGGAACCTTCACATATTGTTACGATAGTAAATAGTAAAATGTTATGTGCACATATAATGATATATAAATGGGTTTGAAGTATGAATTAGTATTTATTTCATAAGTATATGATATTATCATGATACATAAGTTATGCATTACCTTTTGAGAAAAGTTATTGAATACGAGCCAGTCCCTAATTATGCCAGGCAATACTTTAATATACCATTGGTTGAGGAATAATGTGAGGGAAGTTTTTAGCAAGTTAAAGAATTATAAATTATGGTTTGCGGTTTACTGATATATCAAGAAGTCCCCTTATCGGAAAAAAATTGTAAAGTGAATTTCTAAACGGGGTATTAATTAACGGACTTGCTGAATCTATTTTCATGTACATTAATGATATTATTATACGAGAAGACAAAGAATATACGAATTGAGATACATACGATATATGTATATGTGTTATGTATATGTGAGAACCCGCGTCCTCGACGCCCGGGGGTCCTCGTGGGCGGCGATTCCGTTGTTGCTTTGAAAATTAGGTTTTGAAAAGAATAAGAGTCGCCAGTTTGTTTTACTAAACAAACAAAAAAGGTTTGTGTAAATGAGACGTATTTATGGACTAAATATCCTTTTATACACAATATATGTGAAACCAGTTGATTCGAAGGTTCGGGGATTAAGTTACGAATCGGGAAGGTGTTAAGCACCCAATTCGCCCTTTCGGTCTCTTGGGTAGGATATGCGCGTGTTATAATTCAGTTCTTGCATGCTATTGCTATTACTTTACAGCTTTTCGTGCTTGCCTTAGAAATCGGAATTTTGGGGTTGGGATGAAAACGATGTGTTTCATAGTTCGCCCATGATTTTGAAAATAAGTGTGTGTGTGTGTGATTTGAAAAAATAGAGTTTAATAATAATATATGCAATGAAACAAGTGATTTTGTAAAGTATTGGGCTTTTCAGAAACTGATTCAATGTGGAATCTTATACTTGATATGATATAAGGTGACTTGACCGATCGTGTACCATAGTCTATTGATTAAACCGGTATAGATGGCATTAGTGCTCTCATAATCGAGTATTTATCACACACTCACCGCAATCTATGAGTTAAATTAGATATGTAGCGATTATCGATTCCTTCGTATAACAATACCGCTAATCTGAACTTTTAGAAAAGTAAGAAAGTAATAATACTATTTTGGAATTGGATTAGGGTTTATTATATGCCTTTGGTTTTGAAAAACAATTTGAAAAAAGGGTTTTGAAAAGCTATCAAGTGATAGAAATTATGCAGACAAGAATATGAATTATAAAGTTGACGAATAAATAAAAGAAGATAGAGAAAATTATACATGAGCCTCCTTGGAGGGAGAGAATAAGGATCTCTTGGTGTGTACCACGAAATCTCCTTGATTATTGATGATAAAATATGAATGGAGGGGGGGTATATTTATAGTTGTCAAAATACTTGGAGAGCAAGAAAAGAGATTGCAACTAGGACTCTTGAAACTTATCGCGAAGCCTTCCCACCGTTGGATCATCCTGATTTTTGGATACGTGTTGAAGAATGAAGTCTTCTAGATCATGTAAAAATTTTAGGTCGATCAGAATTCAGGAAGGTCTCCTTTTGTTCTGAGTGGTACGAAGCGTTTGTTTCCGCGTAGGAAAGGTACTTGTTGTAGACAAGGTCCCTTGTTTGCACGACAAGTCAGGTTCTCACCGTTGGATCATGCTGAATTTTGGATATATATTTCCAATATAAGTCTTTTAGACCTTTTAAATATTTGAAGACGATCGGAGTTCAGGAAGGACTCGGTCTCCTCGAATTAGTACAAAGAGTTTGTTCCCGCGTAGGAAACGTACTTGCGTACAACAACCTCGAGAACTGAACTTTTAGCCGTTGGATTATGATGAATTTTGAATATGTTTTCCCTCCAAATGTTTTATAGCTTGTGTCCAAATTTTAGGTCGATCAGAATTCGGGAAGGCCTATATTTATTTTAATTTGCTACGAAGGACATTTCGACTAGAATTGCACGGTAGACAAATTGATTTTTGAGGATCCCATGTCCGACAAAGCTTAAATTTTAATATGTTCTTTCTCATGATAAGACCTATCTATTATCCAAATTTCAGTCCATTTTAGCTTCGAGAAGACCTCCATTTGATCACCCGAAACATACTCATGATTTTCTAAATTTTTGGAGATCCGACCGTCGGATTGAGCTGATTCTCGAGTATGCTACTCCTTTTGATAATGTCTAACAACTCTCAAAGTTTGAGGATGATCCAAAATTTTTAACTCTCCTTTCACAAGTTTCCAGGAGTTTTGACGGTTTTCGGTTCCAGCAATTTTCGATAATTCTGTAACTTCTCATCTGGGGCCCTTTCAGCTTTTTTCTTTGACTTGTGCCACATGTACAAAGTATGTGTGCATCTAATAATGCTCGCGCATGCATGTGTGTTCATTTTTTTGGAAATTAGGATTCTTACAGGGGTCGCAAAATGAGGTGTTCACAGTATATAAAACCCGATCAATGTAAATACACAATTTTATGGGTAGACAATATATTCATATATGAGATTTCAATGTTTGAGAGCTATGAACAAGATGCGTTGAATTAGTACTACTTAGTGTGTTGGCTCTTTTATGTTTTATCGTTATTTCGTGGTTTAAATGTTTCGGCTCCAATATCTACGTAGGTGATAATTGTAAAGTTGTAACCTTACTTGGAGGGTTGTAGCCTTGCTTAGTGATTGGGTTGGGTAATTAACACTTTTGACCCTTAAAGTTTGCCCCTTTTCCCACGGTCATCCCGAAAGTATTTTTTTTAACCAGAAGCACACCCAAAGTTTGAACGGCGTCCCATGCTCATCCAAAAGTGGATGCCTCGTCAAAAATATAGACGGAATAGTCATGTGCTACTATGTGATCTTATTTTAAGGGGTATTTTTGATATTCTCCAATGTTTCTTCCTCTCTCTCTCTCTCTTTCCCTTTATCTTCTCCAAAGTATGTGCAGCCATGGGTATTTAATGATCCAGAGATGAATATCAAATTAAACCCAAAAAATAAAAAATCCAAATCAAATTTAAAAAAAAAACATAGATCAAATTTCCAAAAACCTAAATCAGATATCAAACAAAACTAAAAGGGTGATCGAATTCGAGATGAAGAAAGGGAAATAGGCGAGTTGGTGGTGGTGGCCGATGGTTGAGTTGGCCGGAGTTAGAGATGGTGATCGGAGATATATATATATATATATATATAGAGGAGGTTTCCTATACGGATTGAATCCGTATGAACTGGGAAAAAAGGTGGAAGAACCTTAACTTTAACCAAAGGTATTCTTGTTAATGTTCCTTCCTCTCTCTTTAGGATGATTGCATCTAATCTCACCATACACTACAACTAAAACAAGAACAACACAGGGAGGGAAATTTCGAACCCAAACCTAAACCAATTTCAAACCATAGTTTACCATAAACTACAACTAAAACAAACAGGGAGGAAAATTTTGAACCAAATCATTACTTTTGAGCCCAAACCAAAATCAATTTCGAACCATAGTTTACCATAGACTACAACTAAAACAAACAGGGAGGAAAATTTCAAACCATAGTTTACCATAAACTACAACTAAAACAATCAGGGAGGAAAATTTTGAACCAAATCATCAATTTTGAACCCAAACCAAAATCAATTTCGAACCATCGTTTACCATAAACTACAACTAAAACAAACAGAGAGGAAAATTTTGAACCAAATCATCAATTTTGAACCATAGTTTACCATAAACTATAATTAAAACAAACAACGAGTAAAATTTCGAACCTAAATCAATTTCGAACCATACAACTTCGAACCATTGCAAAGAAACCCAAATTAAAAAGCCCTTGATTTAAAACTCCGAAAGGAGAGAGCGAGCCACTAACATGTTACTGAGCTCCGTTGATGGAGAAGAACAAACGAAGAGATGGAGTGGGAGAGAGAAAGACCAACTATAAGAGATGCTCACCGGAGTCTTGGTTCATGGTGCCCGAATTTGATGGGTTTAGAGTTTAGAGAGAGAGGGGGGGGGATTATCCTTTGTAAATATGTGCTTTTAATTTAGAATACCAAAATTACCCCTCAAAATACAAGCATATGGGCAGCATACGACTATTTCGTCTATATTTTTAATGGGGCATCCATTTTTGGATGAGCGTGGGACACCGTTCAAACTTTGGGTGTGCTTCTGGTTAAAAAATAACTTCCGGGATGACCATGGAAAAATGGGCAAACTTTAAGAGTCAAAAGTGTTAATTACCCGATTGGGTTGGAGCCCATTTGCGGTTGTAGCCACTTAGATTATCGGGTTGGAGCCTGATGTACCGGTACTAGACAAGGGTTGTACCCCTCTTGATAAGATGAGGTTGTAGCTTCTTGTTAGTGGGTGTAGCCACTAACGCAATGGGTTGGAGCCCATTGCATATAAAGGGTTGTAACCCTTTTCGGTTGCCTTTAAGATGAAACCTAGCTTAGGATAATTGGAGCCTGTTATAATTGCCAACACATTATATTTTCGGTTAATGATTATGTATTTTTCGCTATTGATGGTTTCAGATTTGATATTTGGGGATCAAAATCACATGGTGTGCATGGTATTAGTTTTAAGCTTATTATATATACTTGACATATAAACTAATAAATTACGTTATAGCAAACCTTATTTTGGTATGGCACAATGCATCGTTTAAAAAAAACGTATTTTTATATACAAAACCTTATAGTTCCCATTGAGACCGTGTTTGGCTCACTCCCATTTTCCAAACCAGTTTTGCAGGTATATCTTCGGGGACTGCACATGCTTGAAGTCTAGTAACCTCTGATGTCGATGGACCGATTTTCTAGTCCTTATGTTAAGGACTAAGTTGTATACATATTTGGATCCATATATATATATATATATATATTTATATGTAAACTCTTTAAGTTACAAAATAGGCTTTGGAATTAATGTATTCGATGGTTCAAATGGAGTTGTATAAAAGATTTTATATATGTGGAGTGATTTCTATTTCAAGACTTGATGTGGAAAGTTTTGTGTGAAATAGCTTTTCTTATAACAAGTTGTTTTATTAAACAAATGGACTTCACATGCTGGAATTTAATGAAAGAACATGATTTAGTGATGATATGTAAAGAAAAGTTTTGTTGAAAGTTCTAGTTTTGTAAATTTAAAACCTGCCGTTGCGTACGGCACCGTGATTAACCGGCTTCCGGAGGTGAAATCCTCTTAATGGGATTCGGAGCATCACACCCAATACATCAGAAACATAAAAACAAAATGTAGTCATCAAAAATAGTTTAAGGGCCAGATTATTTATGGAAGTACTAGCAAACTTACTGTCACGACCCGATTTTTGAACTGCGAGCAATATAATTTAAGTAAAATAGTGAGTTTTTTTTTATATATAAAAGGATAATAACTATTTAATTATCGAAATTCAAATCCACAATAATAAGAATTCTTTTACAAAGCAAAGATAAAATATACATAAAGCTTTCAAAATTATGGCCAGAGGATCTACTCGACCCTATCCCCGAATACAATCAAACAACTCATATAAATATTAATATACAAAAAATTCGCATATAATAATTTAGATCCCTACATATCCATCATCACAAGTATCGATTTCAATCGTCATAAAACCTGCAAAATAAATCTAGTGAGGGGTGAGTTATGAAGCCCGGTAGGTTCATCGTAATACATGAGTTCTACTCAATCCATTCACAATGGGTACATAAAAGTAAATAAATATAAATATCAAAGTATAACAAATGATGGACATGTTATCACACAATATTATACTTCAATGCAAAGTTACCAAGCATAAACCAATTATAAACAAATATGCACATAAATATAATTGGAACATGAATGAGATTAAATAGACACCCAATAAAATATTCCCCCCTACTTCAAATCGGAAATGAGATGTCAAGCGTGTGCAATCCTTTTCTTCTTATAGTGGATTGCCTTTATTTTTTTTTATTAATTTTTTTTCCATTCTTCTAACTCTCTTTCTTTTATTTAATTCCCCTGATAGGTAACCACAAACCATACATACATATATATATGTATGTGTACATATATATACATAATAAAAGAAGAACATTCTAGATTCTAAATTAGGTTTGACCCATACACATATATATTTCGAATAAAATAAATAAATTAATGGAAAAAGAAGAAAATTAAGAAATACTCAACCACTCTTTACTACTATTAAAATTCATATCCCAATTTCCTTAACTTTCCTTTTCATATTTATTTTCTTCTTTTATAAATATAGCAATAGATAAATAAAGGCTTTTGAAAAAAACAAGGTTTTACAATCTATACCCCTTAAATAAATTTCATCCTGAAATTTTAGTCATGTAGTATCTAAAAATTCAACTTAAATTAACCACAAAATCATGATTATAAAATTCACAAGTAAACCTGTATATCACATCATTATATAAAAGAATTAAAATCTCAATCAAAAATTCAAATTATGAATGCGCCAAGCAATTTGAAGTATGCAGTATTCATTTTACAAATTTGATGCATCAAGTAAATAGTTTTGGGCAAAGACTAAAGGGTTGTAAAAATATGGGGGTCTTACAGTTACTGTTTATATGTAATTGACTAGGGGTGTTTAAACTTTCCGAAATTTTCAAAATCCGATTAATTTTTATTTTCGAATTTGGTAAGGAATATAGCATTTAGGATTTTCGAATTTTCTGGCTTTTGATTCGAAGAAAATTGGAAACAATATTCAAACTTTTGAAATTTTGAATTTTTGAAAATATATTATTTGGTGTATAATATTTATATTATTTCTAAATTTAATGATATATTTATATAATGTTTGTATTTTTGTGTTTATATGTTTTAATTTTAACATTCTTTCAATTCACAATCTATCTCAACTTAAGATAACGCCTGAACTTTTAGTACTTTATATGTTTTAATTTTAACATTCTTTCAATTCACAATCTATCTCAACTTAAGATAACGCCTGAACTTTTAGTACTTTCTAATAAAAGATATTAATTTCAACTTAGGACAATTATACAACTTATTTTTTGTATGTGAGATTTAGTAGATTGGTTAAACTCATATATTTAATAATAATGCATAGAAGAATACTAACTAGTGCTTAGTGTTTTATTACATATTAAACTTCTAACAATGATAGTAGTGTGTTGTTTATGTTTGTTTTTGTGATGGTATATTATTGCAATATAGTTCATTAAAAAAATCACATCTCAATCATCAACTATTTTTTCAAATAATTTTGAAATTATGTCAAAATCTTAAAAAATTGGAAAATTATGAACTTTCGAATGCTCCATGGTTGTATGGTCTTTATACATAAATAAATATCCATACCGTCCTAAAGAAGAAGATGACGAAGTATTGATGCTTAAGTACCAAACTTAAGAGCAATTGGTACTTATCGCAATGCACTACACCGAACATTTCATTGTCTGTTAACTCGCTCAATATAGATAGCTCAGCACTAACTAAATGACACTTGATATATATCAAACATATTTTTTAGATATACTGTAGGAACCACTGATTTGATTTTATTCATAAAACTTTTATGGTTCTATGTTGATAGGTTATGCAAATCCAAGATATTTGTCTTATTACCATAAGGTATGATCTTAATTAATTTAAGTATTTGTTAGCCGTAATTTTGTTATCCCTTGACGATATAATATACAAATTTTAATGGCCATTTATTCTAACCACACATAATTTTTTGCTTTTTATAACGCTACTCTAGAATGTGTATGATTGAGATATTTAATCCAATATATTTTTAGTTCTTGTTAGTTATCTTCTATTATAGATGTTCCGAATGTTATCTATGAGGACAATACATCGTGTTTAACACATATTCAATAAAGTTTCATCAAGGGTAACAAAACTAGACAAGTTTCACCTAAATCCTTCTTTACATGAGAGCTTTAAAAGAATAAAGAGATTGAAATCAAGCAAATCCATTCTAGTGAAAACTTAGTTGATCTGTTCAAGAAGTCATTGCCAAAACCGATATTCGATAAGTTAGTTATGACATTGACATGTATCGACTTTATCATCAAACTATATAAATATTGTCATTAGGGTGAGTAAATATCAGGGGGAGAATCCTAAAGTATGCTATTCAAGATTTGCATGATGTACTCTTTTTTCTTTAACTAGGTTTTGTTCCACTGGATTTTCCTAGTAAAGGTTTTAACGCACAAGGCATAATATTTTGCATTGGATGCCAGTCCAATGATCCAGAAAAATGTTGTACTTTTTTCTCTTTGCTTTGGTTTTTTCCCATTGAATTTTTCCTAAGGAAGGATTTTATGAAGCAACTGTCATTGAATGGTGTGGTATATGTAATGTGACATAGTTTGTTCCACATTGGTCTTGTCGTATGTATGAGGAGATTACTTCATATTATATATGATGGTGTCAAAATCTAGAACAGATAATTGACGACCGACCAATCAATGAATAATGGTGAATTAGAGTTTGATAATGGATTGTAACTGTGAACAGTGATTGTGAACAGTATCACCGTATATGTGAACAATGGTTGTGAATAGTACCACCGTATTTTGAACAGTATCACCGTATATGTGAACAGTGACTGTGAACAGTACCACCGTATATGTGAACAGTGACTGTGAACAGTACCGACATAAATTGATTAAAAATGAAGATGAACACGAGACATTTTTTATTAAGGTAGGTTCCCCCGTTAGCGCTTGTGCTAGTCCGGCAGTACGTCCTCCTTTTGTGTGTGCTTGTTTTGTATTAGCTCAAAGGCAATCAATTTGGATGATAATACAAGATACCAATCTCTTTCTTTCTATAATTTCCTTAATTCTATTTATAAGTATAGAATTAGGATTACAAATATTTCAACAGAATAAATAATAAACTTTGTAGGAGAGAGAGCGTATAAGGATTGGTATTTTTTGGGGTATGAAAAGAGAGAGTATAAGACCTTCAAAAATTGGCCTGTATTTATATTTCCAATGGCTTTATATCTCTTAGAAGAGATGGATATTGAGAGAGAAAGAAGATATGTTTTTTTGGTGTGTTTTGAATGAATGAATGAGTGGGGTATTTATAGGTAAAAAATGAAGGGCAAAAAGGTAAATTTGTGTAATGTATATGATGTGTATGCTTAGGTCACATGTATTCTAGAATGTAGATGATGTGTATGCTTAGGTCACATGTATTCTAGAATGTAGATGATGTGTATGCTTAGGTCACATAGGTAAAAATGGTATTTTACTGGAGGTAAAAAATGGTATTTTACTGGAGGTAAAAATAGGATTTTACTGGAGGTAAAAGTGTTGAATTACCTTTGTAGGTCAATGGTAAAATTAGTATTTAACCCCATCAATTGCCCCCTATCCTTATCATTTAGCTCGGATGAGCTGATTGGTGAGGATATTCTTCAACCCAGGAGATAGCTCTGATGTTCGTGATGTCTTAAGCCCCTTCGTGTCAAAATCGCAGCATCAACATCATACATACATTTTCTTCCCCTATGGCGACATCAAAGAGGGATCTAGGGCGGTGTAGTCTAGATGCACGCGGGGGGCGCTGCACGCGGGGGCGCTGTATATTTTGACTTTTTTAAAAAGATAGCTTTTCATCTTCGGGATTCTTTCAATGCTAGATGCCTCTTGTCCCCTCTTTCTTGTCATCTCCCTCAAGATCCATCTTCTTCTTATACTTTTTACAGGGGATACCCATGAATAAGGGAAAGTAAATCACAAGTATGCTGAATACCTTCCGTTGTACAGGTTCTTCTTGTGCTGCTTTCTCTTATAGACCCAAGGGATGTCAGCCATGGTGTGAATATGCGCAAATTTTTCAAAATGTGATTAGTCGTCAGGATTATCGCACAATCTTCACTGTTTTCGGGGTGAAGAGTGTTGCAGATATTTTACGAAATATTCTCGAACATCAATATCTTGAGACTCTCAATTCATTTCTTTTTGAAGCCACGGCGAGAATCGAAAATCCCACTAAAGGCTGTACTGCTCTCCTTGCTTCTCTTGAACAGAAGGTGGAAGAGTTACAAGCACGGGTGACGGCATTAGAGGCTCGGTTAGAAACGGGGTCTTCCTGCGTTAACCCGTTATGCTCCTTTGCTCCTCCTGGAGGTTCTTCGAGGTTCCCTTCGTCGGCAGAAAATATTGTACTTGATGTTATTCCGACTGCCGTGAATCTTCTAGAAAACGAGGCTTTTCTGACTGAAGTGCATCTGCCGTCATTTCTGAATCCGTCCTATGACCAGGCTACCTTGGACTCCGTTTACCAAGCTGCCTCGGATGGTTTTTTATCGCAATCTTCGCTAGATAGTTTTGTTGCGGATTTTGCCGAAACAACGGGCCCTGACTGGACAGCTTTAGGGGATATTCGCCATGATTTTTCTGATTATTCTTCTTCTAATTTAAGTACTATTTTGAATTTTGATGCTGATGATCTTCGGATTCTTCAGCCTTTTCTTTGATTAGATAAGTTATCTACCTCTCCACTTCTATGTCTTTTTGTTTGCGAAGAAGGGGTCCAATATATATCTGCTTATCATTCAATAGCATACTGTTCAGCCCAGACATCTGCTTATCATTCAATAGCACACCGTTCAGCCCAGACAATGTATGCACCTCTAGTGAGGGTTTTGTTCTTTAAACAAGTGTTCTGTAGATATTTCACCTGTAACATCTCTTTTCATTAGTAAATAAACAAGTTTGTTTCTGAATTTTTTTTTATATCTTCTGTGTGCTCTTTTTATGTTTTGTTTTGAGTTGTTATTGTGAGATTTGAACAAGCCATATATAAATGGTTATCCCTTTTCCCCCACACTAAAAGTAAAACGATAAAGGCAAAAGAGATAAAATAAATCCAGTAAAGATGCCTATGTTAGAGGTCTTTTGGCAGTTTTCCTGGTGTGCAACAGGTTTTCATTGGGTCATTTGTATGTAAGGAATTATTCTTATTTTGGCTAAGTCTTAAGAGTTGTGCCCCCTGACTTTAAGCAAATTTTGTAAGATTCTTTCCGAACGCCAGTTAGACTCCTCAGAGTGTAAGTGTGCTCATGTAAGAGAGCTGTGCACCTACAAACTGACCTCTTTAATTAGAGGAATTTTACAGTTCTCAGCAAGTCTGCACTTAGACGTTATATGCTTGGTGGCTGACCTACATTGCAGTAGGAATTTTTCCGAGGTCGTTGATGTATAAAAGGAAAACTTGTGCTTTTTGGTTAAGTCTACAGAAATGTCATGCCTCCTTTTGACTTAAGCAAATTATGACAGCTTTCTCATTTTTTTATACAGCCTCTTCAGCGTATTGCCGACCTCTTTGTGAGAGTTTTGCTTCTTGTAAATAACGGTATACCAAAGTAAAATTTCATATATTTTTCTTCGGAGCAAGTCATTACAAGATTATAAAGTACTTCGTTCAAGGATAGTATCTCTTGAGGTGCTCTATGTTCCATGGCCTCATGAGCTCCATTCCATCCATGGTTCTTAAGTAATAGGTACCAGGTCTGCTGACTTTGGTCACCACATATGGACCCTCCTATTTGGCAGCTAGCTTCCCATGTTGAGAAATTTTGGTGGCTAGAATGACTTTTCGGAGCACCAAGTTGCCCACAGTTAGGCTTCGGTGCCTGACCCTTTTGTTGTAACTTTTGACCATGTTCCTTTTGTAGGTTTCTTCTTTAATTCGAGCTTGTTCTCTTTTTTCTTCAAGGATGTCTAAATTGGCTAAGAGTCCTTTGTCATTCCGAGCTGGGTCATGATGGTTGATTATGTATGTTGGCATTCCCATTTCTACAGGAATCACCGCTTCAGTTCCATAGGTCAAAGAGAAAGGAGTTTCCCCCGTAGGCCCTCGGATCGTAGTACTGTAAGCCCAAAGAACTGAGGGGAGTTCTTCAAACCAATTTCCCTTAGCATCGTCGAGTCTCTTCTTCAGCGAGTTCAGGAGAGTTCTGTTGGTGACTTCTGCTTAGCCATTTGCTTGGGGATGGACAGGCAAACTGTAGTGATTCTCTATTCCATGATCTTCACAAAAATTTCTGAAGAGATCACAATCAAATTGCTTGCCATTATCAGTGATCAGAATCTTTGGAAGGCCGAAACGACAGATGATATTTCTCCATACAAAGCTTTGAATTTTCATAGTGGTGATGGTGGTCAATACTTCTGCCTTAGCCCATTTGGTGAAGTAGTCAATGGCTACAACTGCGAATTTGGTTTGTCCTTTACCCAAGGGGAACGGACCAACAATGTCCATCCCCCACTAAGAAAAAGGCCATGGGCTGCTGACAGGAGTCATGAGCTCTGCTGGGAGCTGTTAGACATTGGCAAACCGTTGGCACTTGTCACACTTCTTTACCAGTTCTTTAGCATCTTGTAGGATGGTTGACCAAAAGTAACCTTGTCGTCTAACTTTGAGAGCTAAGGAACGAGCTGCCAGGTGCCCGCCACATAACCCCTCATGGATCTCTAATAGGGCCGCCTGAGTTTAATGGGGGTGTAGGCAGAGTAAGAAAGGAAGAACATACCCTCTCTTGTACAAGGTTGCTTCTATGACTACATATCTGTTGGAGATGTATTTGATCCTTTTGGCCATCTTCTTTTCTTCTGGCAAAACTCCATTTGTGAGGTAGTCCAGAATTGGGTTAATCCAGCACTTGCAGACTTGTACTGGGGCTGCATCCACTTCTTCAAGCTCATTGATAGCTTTGCTTTCCAAATATTCAATGTGGACACCGCTTGGTGCCTCTGTTGATGAAGCTAGCTTGGCTAGGCGGTCTGCCTTGTTATTCTGAGCTCGGGAAACTTTGATGAATACCACGTTTGTAAAATTTCGAGCCGCCGTTTGAGTTTTAGCCAGGTAAGCGGCCATGTGATCTTCTTTAGCCATGTTGTGGCCCAGTATTTGGCCAACTACGACTGCAGAGTCATTGTAAACCACCATCTGTTTTGCCCCCAAGTCTCCAGCAATCCTCAGACCTGTTATGATAGCTTCGTATTCTGCTTCGTTGTTTGATGCCTTGAAAAGGAACTTGAGGGCTATCTCTAATGTGTTAGCCTCAGGGGTGATTAATACTAGACCAGCTCCGGAACCTTGAGAGTTGGAGGCTTCATCTGCGTGGAGTATCCACACTGGGAACTCTGGCATCAGGCCTATTGAGGTAGAAGGGCTCGAGGCGCTTGGGTCTACTGTTGGCAGTAGCTTTGGAAGTTCGGCAACCTGTTCCTCTGTGTAAGTAAACTCGGCTATGAAGTCAGTCACAGCCTACCCTTTGATTGACACCCGTGGTTTATAACTGATCACAAATTTCCCGAGTTCTACAGCCCAGATAGCTAACCTTCCTGACTGATCTGGTTTGTCAAGAATTCGTCGTAGTGGTTGGTCTGTAAGTACATCAATGGCATGGGCTTGAAAGTAGGGCCTCAGTTTCCTAGAAGTGATGAGAAAAGCGTATGCCAATTTTTCCAACCTTGGGTAATTAAGCTCGACCATGTGCAAAGCTCGGCTCGTGTAATA
The DNA here is from genome assembly GCA_021464415.1 of Lonicera japonica. Lineage (NCBI taxonomy): Eukaryota > Viridiplantae > Streptophyta > Magnoliopsida > Dipsacales > Caprifoliaceae > Lonicera > Lonicera japonica. Next base: position 38,684 of record JAKCWG010000052.1, read on the forward strand.
GACAGGGAGTTGCGCCCCCCTCTTCGTTCCTCATGAGGGCTGAGCTGACCGCTGTTTGGGAAACTGCCAAGTAAAGGCAGAGAATTTCACCCTTCTTTGGAGAACTCAATAAAGGAGGAGCTCCGAGGTATTGCTTGAGCTGCTGAAAAGAAAACTCACATTCTTCCGTCCACTCGAAGGCCTTTTTTAGAGTTTTGAAGAATGGGTGGCATTTGTCAGTAGCCTTAGAGATGAACCTATTAAGGGCTGCCACTCGACCTGCTAAGCTCTGAACTTCCTTTGGTTTGGTGGAAGACTTCATGTCAATCAAAGCTTGTATCTTCTCGGGGTTAGCTTCGATTCCCCTTTGTGTTATCATAAAACCCAAAAATTTGCCACCTTTTACCCCAAAAGCACACTTAGTTGGATTGAGGGACATACCATTTTGTCTAAGTATAGAAAAGGCTTCATTGAGGTCGGAAACATGGCTGGAAGCCTTGAGGCTCTTGACGAGCATGTCGTCGACGTAGACCTCCATATTCCGGCCTATCTGTTCTTTGAACAGGGAGTTCATCACCCTTTGATAGGTAGCTCCTGCATTTCTCAAACCAAAAGGCATCGCCTTGTAACAGTAGGTCCCTTCATTGGTGATGAAAGATGTCTTTTCTTCGTCCTCAGGGGCCATCCTTACCTGATTATATCCAGAATAAGCGTCCATGAAGCTTAGCATTTCATGCCCAGTGGTCGCATCCACGAGTTGATCAATCTTCGGGAGCAGAAAGCTATCTTTTGGATAAGCCTTGTTGAGGTCTTTGAAATTCACACACATCCTCCACTTCCCGCTGTGTTTCTTCACAAGTACCACATTGAAAAGCCATTTCGGGTAGTGGACCTCCCTAATGAAACCAGCTTGGAGTAATTTTTGGACCTCTTCTTTGGCGGCCAGATTCCTTTCTGCTGCAAAGTTTCTCTTTTTCTGCCTTACAGGCTTAAAGGTCGGGTCAGCGTTGAGCCTGTGCACCATGACCTCTGGGTTAAGCCCTTTCATGTCATCATGGAACCACGCAAAGATATCGGCGTTAGCTCTAAAGCATTGGGAGAGCTCTCGTCTGACCTCCGAGTTGAGTTGGTTGCTGATCTTGAGCACCCTTTCAGGTAGTGAAGGGTCCAAGAGCAAGTCTACCAGATCTTCAATGGGCTTTCCTCTAAGCTCTTTTTCTTCATCCCGGGGGTCTAGGGTATCAATTTCCAATCTCTCAGAGGTGGTGGATTCTCTTGTATTGTTCATCCCTTCAGTAGTTGCTACCTTGAGCTCTACGGTGGCGATCTCTATGGTTCTGACTTCTTTTAAGGTTCCGAATTGACAGTGCCTGGCTTCCATTTGGTTACCTCTGACCTCCCCGATCCCATGAAGGGTTGGAAATCTCATGGTTAAGCTGCAGGTTGATATGGCAGCTCTGATTTCGTTGAGGGTTCCTCTGCCTAAGATAGCATTGTAATGAGGAGCTGAGTCAAGAATTAGGAATTCTGCCATGGTCGTGACCTGCTTTGGAGCCGTCCCTAGAGTTACCGAAAGCTTGATTACTCCCAAGGACCTTGTCTTCTCCCCAGAGAACCCTACCAATGTGACCGGCGATTGGACCAGGTGTTCTTTAGTGAGACCCATCGCTTTGAAAGCACTGTAGTACATGAGGTTCGAGGTCGCTCCTGTGTCGATAAGGATACGATGGACGTTGTGGTTACTTATCATCGCTGTTACTACTAACGGGTCATCATGGGGGTACTCTACCCCGTTCATATCTGCATCAGTGAAGGTGACTTCGGAAACCTCGTACTTGGCCATCTTTGAGGGCCTCGAAGTGAAGAATTCTGCTTCTGTGCTCGAAAACTTAGCCTTCTTGATGTAGGCCTTACGGGACCTGTTGTTGTTTCCAGAGAAAGATGAACCTCCCTCAATCATGAATATTTCTTTGGCGTGTTTCTTCCCATTGGCTTTCGAGGGAACATCCTTTTCTTTCTTTACGTACTATCGGAGCTGACCTCGCTGGATAACCTTTTCAATTTCTTCCTTGAGCTTCCAGCAGTTATCAGTTTCGTGGCCGTGGTCCTTGTGATACCGGCAGTACTGGGTAGAGTCCCTCTTCCTCTCTGGAGTGCTTATCTTTTTAGGCTTAGGTACCTCTCCTGGTTCCAATTGGGCATAGACCTCGCTCAGTGGAGCTGTAAGGGGAGTGAACTTTCGATGAGCTCTGTCCTCGCTAGATCTGAACTTTTCGGTGTTCTTTTTGTTCTTCTTGGTCTCCCTCTCTTGGCCAGAAGAAAGGCTATGTTCCCCCTGGCGCTTGGAAGGGGGCCAGAGAGCAGAAAACCCCGACAGGTTGCGTCCTTGGAGTGTCTCTTCCACCCCAATTTGTTTGTTGACCTCGTCCAGGAGCTCAGACATGGTCTTTGGAGCCATTCTAGCTAAGGTCATTAAGCAGTAGGGAGAGTTTACTCCGTTCATAAATGCAGCTACGGCCACACCTTCATTGAGATCGTTGATCATGAGGCTTTCTTGGTTGAATCGGCAAGCGTAGTCTTTTAGACCTTCGTTCGAACTTTGTTTGATTGTGAAGAGGTGGGTGAAGGTCTTAGACTGCTTTCTAGTCCCCAGGAAGTGAGTTACGAACCTCGTACCAAGCTCGTGCGAGCTCTGAATCGAGTCTGGAGATAGGCTATTGCACCACATCTAAGCTGCCCCCTTGAGAGTTGTGACAAAAGCCCTGCATATGATACCATCTGGGACATTCTGGAGCCCCATCATATTTTCAAATTGCTGCCAATGGTCCATTGGATCGGTTGAGCCATCATATGACTCTAGAGGAGGTAATTTGAATCTGTTCGGGACCACACAAGTTTGGATGTGCGCTACAAACGGCGATTCAGAATTTCTTACCAGAGTTGCTGCCGAGCTCCCCCCAACATGGCCTATGGTTTTCATCATTTCGGCTAGCTGGGCTTTCATTTCTGATCTGAGCCTCTGCTCTACTTCTTCAACAGAGCTCTTGTTCGAGATCCTGTCGAACACGGACCCTCGAGGCTTTGCATTTGTCTCCAAAACTGGTGGAATGGGGGGTCGACCTCCTCTGCTCACACTTTGTCTTTGAGCCTCTCCTTCATAACGTCTTTCTCGAACAACATGAACTCGTGGATTTCTTTTTGGAGATGGGGGAGTTGTAACAGAGAACTCACCATAAGAATCTCCTTATTCAGAACTGGATTAGTCGGCATCAGACCCACTGGGCCTGCCTCGACTTCTCCTATACCTCCGGCGGCTTTCCCCCAGCCTTTCAATGGCTGGGATTCGCGCAGGGATTGGGGGAGCCGGTGCAGAAACAGAGATCGGAGGCGATCCATCTCTTGAACTGTACGAAGGGGATTCTCTTTGAGCCATCAATCTGTCAATTTGGACCTGGAGAGCAGTTTGTTGAGCCACTAAGGCTATCAAGGGGTCTATTTGGGTGTTTTTTGACTGGGACATGGCGAAAATATGGTTTTTTTTAGAAGCGTGTGACTTTAAGGAAATGTCTTTCCCACAGACGGCACCAAACTGATGGTGTCAAAATCTAGAACAGATAATTGACGACCGACCAATCAATGAATAATGGTGAATTAGAGGTTTAATAATGGATTGTAACTGTGAACAGTGATTGTGAACAGTATCACCGTATATGTAAACAGTGGTTGTGAATAGTATCGCCGTATTTTGAACAGTACCACCGTATATGTGAACAGTGACTGTGAACAGTACCGACAGAAACTGATTAAAAATGAAGATGAACACGAGACATTTTTTATTAAGGTAGGTTCCCCCGGTAGCGCTTGTGCTAGTCCGGCAGTACGTCCTCCTTTTGTGTGTGCTTGCTTTGTATTAGCTCAAAGGCAATCAATTTGGATGATAATACAAGATACCAATCTCTCTCTTTTTATAATTTCCTTAATTCTATTTATAAGTATAGAATTAGGATTACAAATATTTCAACAGAATAAATAATAAACTGTGTAGGAGAGAGAGCGTATAAGGATTGATATTTTTTGGGGTATGAAAAGAGAGAGTATAAGACCCTCGAAAATTGGCTTGTATTTATATTGCCAATGGCTTTCTATCTCTTAGAAGAGATGGATATTGAGAGAGAAAGAAGATATGTTTTTTTGGTGTGTTTTGAATGAATGAATGAGGGGGTATTTATAGGTAAAAAATGAAGGGCAAAAAGGTAAATTTGTGTAATGTATATGATGTGTATGATTAGGTCACATGTATTCTAGAATGTAGATGATGTGTATACTTATGTCACATGTATTCTAGAATGTAGATGATGTGTATGCTTACGTCACGTAGGTAAAAATGGTATTTTACTGAAGGTAAAAATAGGATTTTACTGGAGGTAAAAGTGTTGAATTACCTTTGTAGGTCAATGGTAAAATTAGTATTTAACCCCATCAATGTATAATGTAACTTGTTTCACATTGATTTTGTATAAAAGTAAGGAGGTTAACTCTTACTATAAATAGAGTTTACCTATACTCATTTGTATGGGTGATTTTATTTCTATCCACGATATCTTGCAGTTAATCCGCGTTAATAAGTTAATCCGCATTGCCTACTAAATTAATCCACGAATGTGGATAGACTGACAAAAAATATTATTGATGTAATTTTATAAAGATTATTTTATTAATGATTTAATATTAAAAAATCCACTAGATTAATAGTACATCGACTTTAATTAAATAAATAAAAATAGGGGCAATTAGTTTTAAGGACAAATATTCCTTTCTCTATCTATTTAAGGACACAACCTTTATACCAATAATTTAAGGTCTAAAGTTTTGTTTAAAGTACAAACTTTTAAGGATAAAGAATTAAAATTAAATTAATACAACTACAAAACTAATTTATATTATTGTTATTTCTATAATTAATGTCACTCTCATCTAATTTATTATTAAACTAATATAAACTTGTAAAATCTTGTTATAAACCAATATCTATAAAATCAAATTCGAAATTTAAATTTAAACAATCAAATAACGTCTAACAACTTAATCAATTTGTAAAATATACAAAATCAAATAATTCAAAATTTAAATTTCAACAATCAAAAAAATTAAATGACCTAATCAATTTGATTAGTAATTAACAAGGGTAATTTTATTTCTATCAGCAAAATTTGTCACTCTATCCCTTTTTTTGGGTTTTACTAAGATAATTTCTATTGCCACTAAGTTTAACCATGTTGTTCGATAAACTTACAAAAATCAATATTCGTATAATTTTTATAAAATAACGATTCTTTTTAATTCAATTGTAAATTATCCATCAAATTTTTACTTCTATTCACCGTCATATCATATATCAAAAAGTAAACATAAATTGTATAATAAGATGATATTTCTAATATATATAATTTACTGTTAATTATATCCACTTTCCGGACTTGAGATTAGACTATAAGATTAGATTATAGTCTATAATTTACATTTGTTTCTAGAATGGAGATTATTATACAATAATTCACATTAATCTTGGAATAGTAATTAAACAGTAAGTATAGTTTGAAACATTTGTAATATGTCTACAAAATTTAGTTCCTACCCAGAAGCAAATTAAAATTATAACTTTAATTATATATTCATGATGGCAAACAAGAAAATAAACATATACTACAATTAAATATTCTTCATTTGACTTGAAAGGATTGAGATCGAAGAATAAACATATACCATAATTGAATATTCGTCATTTGACTTGAAAGGATTGAGATTGAAGGAAACGATATTTGTTGCCTTCACTAATTCTTAATTAGTTTCTTAAATTACAATACTACTTTATTTTTATTTTTTTAGAGCCCTCATTGTATAGAAAAAAATAAAAACAGAATAGTAAACTCATTCGTTGAAAAATATTATTCATTAGTGTTATGATGTAATAATATAAATTAATTCCACCCAATTTTGTAGTATTGTATATTTTTTATGGATAATGAATCTATGATACTTGTATAAATATACTTTTTAATAAATTAAGAAAAAATATTATTAAGAAAGTATATTCTAATTAGGAAACTAATTTTAAAAGTAAGGAAGTATATTCTAATTAGGAAACTAATTTTAAAAGTAAATATATTTAAAGTATTATTAATTGTTGGATATACTTCTCAATTTTTATATAGAAGTTTTGAGAAATTTATTTCAAAGTTAACATAAATCAAGGGCGGATAAATTAAAAAAAATCTGGGGATAGAAATAAAATTACCCTTTTGTATTAGGTGAGTAAGATCTTGATTTCCTTCTTTTTCTCTATATTATTTTAACGCATATACTAAAAAAAAAATTAATATTTTAGTAGGTAATTTACAATATCAAATATTATATATATGTGTAAAAAAAATATTTATTACAAAAAAAATTACACTACAAATAAATAGAACTAAAAAAAAAACAAAAAAAAGAAAAGGCAAAGGCACCCTTAAAATCAACTCATCCATGAGTATGGATTATGTTACCTACTATGATGGAACAGCGATGGGAAAAAAACCCTGTAAGTTCGGGTCCTTGCTGGTTCCCAATCCAATGGTGGCGAATACTAGGAATGGGATACCCACCCCAATATCTTTTATTATATTTATTATTATTATTATTATTATTAATATATATATATATATAAAATATTTGAAGAATCAGGATCTAAGTTGCGGGAAGGGGTGAATGTGTATTTTTTCATCTTTTGTTGGTATTTGATTGCCTAATTTTGTAGGAAATATAAGTTTCACCTAGTTACTTGGTACAAGTAGATGGTGCACAAAACTAGGAACTTTTTTTTTTAACCCACCCTAAAGAAAATACGTTCAAGGTAAGATGAAAAACGGCTTAAAGAACAAAAAGTCTAATTCTATGTGGAATGCGAAGTAATCAAACACCAAAGGTTGAAAAATATGTCATCATTGCAAGAAAAAAAATATAGATTTTTCACCTATAAAATAAATGCAATCAAATACCTTTAAATACTTTTTCCTACAATTAAATTGCCGAGAATAAAAATTACCTATAATATAAACATTTTACTTGCAATCAAACTCACCCTTAAATTTGACTTTTTTAAATTACCACGGAAAACAGAAAAGCTTGCATGATGCACGCTGGCCACTACACTATGAAGCCTATATATATTAATTTAATCAGTTATTATATAATAAATCTTTTTAACATGCAAAAAATATAAAAATTGAAAGCCATGTTTGATAACAACGTGTAAAAGAAAAATAAAACCACTTTATTTGGTAATAAGTTGAAAAATAAATTGCGGTATGTGGTAAGATATTCTCAATTTATGCTCATTTTATGAGTATATGCCATTCATTCATCATAGTTTTTTTTGAATTTTTTTTCTTATTCAACTACCAAAGAAATTTTGTTCAAGGAAAAAATCACAAATAAGAAGATATCTCAGCACACGTTTTAACTTATTTTTTAACTTCTCACAAAATTAATTATTTTTATTTTTTTTCATATTATTATTAAACAGATCCAAAAAGTCTACAATTAGAAAGCCTTTCTCTACTCTCATCAAAGAAAAAAAAAGAGTAAACTACCCTAATAGCCCTTCAACTATTGACCTAGCGTCACTTTGGCCACTAAACTAAAAATCGCGTCACTTTGACCCTTAAACTATTAGCGAGTGTCACTTTGGCCCTTCCGTCCAAATTTTCCGTTAATTTGGACGGAAATAAGGGGCATTTTTGTTATTTCAATTATTTTTAAAAAAAATTAAATTAAATTATAATTGTTTATTAAAAATTATAAAAAAAAACAAAATAAAAAAAGGAAAAGGAGAAAGAAAGGGAAAAACACAGATATATATATATATATACGTGTGTGTGTGTTCACCTCCTCCATCTCAAGAACAGAGGAAATACGAAACACCCATTTCCGTCCACCTCCTCCATCTCCGGCCACCTCCTACCACCACGACCACCACCACCACCACCATCATCATCCTTCTACACATAAACCCCCAAATTTCTAGAGAGAGAAAACTCAAACTAAATCAAACCCCCTCCCCCCAACCCAAGCAAACAATCTGTATTTATAAAAAAAAAAGGGAAAAACGCAAATACATATATATATATATATATATATATATGTCCACCTCCTCTATCTCAAGAACAAAGGAAAAATCAAGAAAAAAGGAAAAATGAAACACCCATTTCCGTCCACCTCCCTACCTCCCCACACCACCACGACCACAACTACCATCATCATCATCCTTCTACACACAAACCCCCAAATTTCTAGAGAGAGAAAACTCAAATTAAATCAAACCCCATCCCCCCCAACCCAAATAAACAATCCGTGTTTAAAAAAAAAGAGGAAAAAAATGCATATATCTATAATAACAATACATAGTGGTTTTTGAAATCCCACGAAATCCCGCCCAAATAAAGTAATTAATATCAGCCGTCCAAAAATTTAGATAACCCCGTCCACACATTTCTCTCTCACTCTTCTCTACACAAAAATGAAATGAAAGACAGAGAAAGCTCACATTTCTTTCTTCTTCTTCTTTAACTCCAAGCTTCTCTCTTTAACCAAATATTCACCTGAATGTAGATAACAAAAGCACAAACAGCTATTGTTGTTGAGGAGAGAGAAGAGGAATCAATTGTTCCGCCATAACCATTTCTAGAGAGAGGAAGCTTCGAGCAGAGAGAGAGAGAAGAGAGGTCTTTCTCTACTACGCAACTCATTTCTCTCTCTACACAACACTCCGTAACAACCAACATTGCTGCTGACCGTCTTCTCTATCTCTTGCTGCCGACTGACCTCTCTATCTCTTGCTGCCGACGAGTCACCTCTCTGTCTCCGGCCGCCAACCGACCCACCTCACTAAGCCGGTCAACCCACTCACTAAGGTACTATTAAAGAAGGTGTTTTTGTTGGGTTTGTTTGATTATATTGGCTGTGAAACATTTTTGTTGGGTTTGTTTGATTGTTGGGTTTATTAAATTTTGACATTGATGGAGAGGTGAAGGGGGTGATGACATTTTTATTGGGTTTGTTTGATTGTTGGGTTTGTTAAATTTTGACATTGACAGAGAGGTCAAGGGGGTGAAGGGGTGACAGAGGGAGAGGTGAAAGTATTAGCTTTGGCACATTTTTTTTGGGTTTGTTTGATCATTGGGTTTGTTAGATTTTTATATTGACGGAGAGGTCAAGGGGGTGAAGACGGTGATAGAGGGAGAGGTGAATTCAGTGATGGAAGGAGAGTGTGAACATTTAATTTAAATGTGGGAACAGATAGAAAGAATGAGAGTATTTCATTTATTGGGTTTGTATTTCAGAGGGTGTTTTTGTTGGGTGAAAATAGTGATGGAAGAGAGAGAGAGAATGAGAGTGTTTCATTCTTGGGATTGTTTCATTATTGGCTGTGGCTGTGGCATATTTAATATAAATGTTAGACTTGATTATTGGGTTTGACCACATCATCCTATTGGCTGTCATTTTCAATTCACATGATTTGTAGTTTTTGATGTTTAATATATAAATGACTTTATTTTGATGTTTAATATATAAATGTAGTTTTTGCCTCATGAATATGATTTGTAGAAAGTTTGGTATACTGAAATTTTGTGCTACAAATTTATAGTTTTAACATATACTTTATGTGTGTGGCGTAAATTTGGAGTATTTAACTCAAAAGTAATTGACGATGGGTTTATGCTTTCTTTATACCTTATTTTAATTTAATAAAATAAAAATAATATTTATAAGTAAGTAAAGACAAAATTAATAAACTTTGATGATTTTTGTGTTAGTGGTGTTCAGATTATTAGGCTGTGTTTGTTAGTATTTATAAATCTATATTTATATTTTAAAATTTTTGCTAAAACTCAACTTTTTTTTTTAAATTTCTCAAAATTTATTTTACTTTTTTTTAAACAATTTTTTAGAACACCATAACTTTAAATTCAAAATTTCAAATTAGATAAGGAGATGGGTTTTTTTTTATATATAAAAAAAAAGATGATTGAATTAAGGAAATATATCCTACAATAGATAATAACCTTTCTTGATTTGATAAAAATTAGTTCTATATTTTTATTAATTAATTTTTTAAAAATAGTGCCTGCCTATTATACTTTTATCAATTATTATTTTTTAAATAGTGCATGCCTATCATTTATGTATTGGTGATGTAAAAAATTAATTGGATGTTTATTAATTAAGAATAATTGAAGATATCTATTATTTATTTATTTTTTGGCTTTTTTAATATACCAACATATACTTCACGTGTGTGGCGTAAATTTGGAATATCTAACCCAACATCAATTGGCGATGGGTTTATGCTTTCTTTATACCTTATTTCAATTTCAATTTAAATTTCAATAATATTTTTATCTTTTATTTAAATTGAGCAAGTGGGGACAAAATTAACAAGTTTATGACTAGGATTAATAAACTTTGATGATTTATGTGTTAGTGGTGTTCAGATTATTAGTCATTGTTTATTAGCATTTATAAATCTATATTTAAATTTATTGCAAAAAGTCAACTTTATTTTTAGATATTCTCAAAATTTATTTTACTTATATTTGTTTTCTAAACAATTTTTTTGAACACCAGAATTTAAAATTCAAAATTTCAAATTAGATAAGGAGATGGTTTTTTTTAAAAAAAAAATGAAAAATGTCCTGCAATAGATAATAACCTTTCTTGATTTTATAAACATTAGTTCTATACTTTTATTAATTAATTTTTTTAAAATAGTGCCTGCCTATTATATTTTTATTAATTATTATTTTTTAAATAGTGCCTGCCTATCATTTATGTATTGGTGATGTAAAAAAATAATTGGATGTTTATTAATTAAAAATATTTGAAGATATATATTATTTATTTATTTTTGTGGTTTTTTAATATACCAAGTTCAATAATCTTTGTTGGTTGTAAAATTAATTGGGTAAAAAGCACTAAACCTGGAACTATCACTTTTTTGCACTAAACCCCTCCATCTTTTAAAAGTGACACTAAACCCCCCCTAAACTATTAGATGTTATTACTTAACCCCCAAAATTACATAAATGCCCTTGTAAATAAATGTCCTTTTATAAATTAGGGGGTAAAGTGTTAAGTTGTGATAGTTCAAGGGGGTTTAATGCCACAAAGTGATAGTTTGAGGTGGTTTAGTGTTTTTTACCCAACTTTGTACAAGGGCATTTATGTAATTTTGGGGGTTAAGTGATAACATCTAATAGTTTAGGGGGGTTTAGTGTCACTTTTAAAAGATGGGGGGGGGGGGGGGGGGGGGGGGGGGGGGGGGGGGGGGGGGGGGGGGGGGGGGGGGGGGGGGGGGGGGGGGGGGGGGGGGGGGGGGGGGGGGGGGGGGGTTTGGTGGGTTTTTAGTGCAAAAAAGTGATAGTTGGAGGGGGTTTAGTGTTTTTTACCCAAATTAATTTTGTTATTACTAGATGCTTGTATTCATTTTTAAAATTTCTTATACCTTTTATATTTTTTATAAACTCAGCCCCATGCAAAGTGATTCAACCACCACCGAGCACCAAAATACCATTTTTGGATGGAGTTTAAAGCGTCGACGAACTCATCGAAAAACTTATTTTACCTTGGGGTTGCCCCCTCGTAGAAACCCCGCCACTTGAAAAAGCCACTAAGAGCTTTACGATGGGGTTCTACCCGTCGCCAACTATGACACGTTTATTATGA
>JAKCWG010000570.1:0-69024 GCA_021464415.1 Lonicera japonica
TTAAAATTCCATTCTTAATGGGGATTTGAAACTCTTCTCCCCCAACTTCAAACAAAAAAAACAAACGCTAAAAATGTGCACTATACATCTTCATATTTTTTTTCAAAAATTTTAATTACAGAACTTTCAGTCAAAAATTAAAATTAATAAAACAAATGATGGTTTTTGTATAATTAATTAAGATCCATCAAACAAGATTGTCAAGATTCATATAAACAAGGCCATAAGCCTTAGCACCACCCATTCTAATAGTTAGGCCTTAGAATTGAGCCTTCTAAGAATAAGTTAGCGCCCATATTAAAAGTGGGCTATATGTTCATCAATGCCAAGTTGCGCTGGCCTTACTACAAGCCCACTTCTACAAGCTTTTGTGTTTTACTTATTCAATCTAAAAACTCAATTTCTGCGCAATATTTTGAGGGAAAATAAAGAAATACACAAGTGATTTAGAGAGTCATGTTAATTTTCCAACAAAAGAATTACTATTTTTCTCTGTGTGATAGATTTTTTTTTCTCTGATAGGTCGTTTAGAAATAAAATTTTGACAGATACAAATATAGCGCGTATTAGGATTTATATTTAACTTCAAGTAATTGAAATTGTGTTTAACTTATGGATGCATCCATGTTTAAAACTTGTCTCCACCAATATGTCCTTACTTTTTCTTTTTCTGTGTTTAACATGAGGACATTTTACTAGTTTTTTTTTTTAACTGATTTAAAATAAATTCGAATTATATGAAAAGTTTGTTTTTAGTTTTGGTAAAATTTTACGGAATTTGGTTTTAGTAAAACTCTGGGTCCGATGTGGAATTCAAAAAATAAGAATGAGGAAACTTAGAATTCCCATTCTAAGGCTATTTGTTATATCCAAATAGCAGAATTAGAATTCTACACCCCAATTCTTATTCTATTTTATGAAATTGGAGTTCCTAAATATACCCTAAAAAAGATATGTAGTGTCCAGTTTCCCTTCTACACACGTTTTCTTTTTTCTTTTCACTTACTATTTTTTTTGGTAAATAGAAACCTTTTTAATTTTCTTCTGGGGCAATTAAATAAAGGGCTTTTTAGAGAAAGATGGTTCACACTAAGGATAGATTTTCATTTTATCTTAAAAGTTGAATAATTTTATTTTTTAATTTTATTTTATTTTTATGATGGCATGTGTTTTTTTTTTTTTATTTGTTTGTTTTTTAATGTGTCTTTTTTTTTTATTATAAAATGTTCTAAAATTTTTTTTTAAATGGTATTTTTTTTTTTATCAATATGCATTAAAATATGGACTGCAATTGAACTTTGAAGTCTATATTTCACTGCAATATGAAACTTTGCAGTTCATATTTCACTGCAATGTGAACTTTGCAACTTTGTCTCGATATTTTTAGTGCAAAGTTCATATTGCAGTCATATTTTACTGCAAATGTGAACTTTGCAGTCCATATTCATATTTTTAGTGCAAAGTTCATATTGCAGTACATATTTCACTGCAATATGAACTTTGCAGTTCATATTTTATTGCAATATGAACTTTGCAGCAGTCCATATTTTTTGTGAAAATTTCATAAAAAGGGGTAATTTAGGTAATACATAACATGTTTTTATTAATTAAATGATATTTAAATTTATTTAAATACATTCATTTAAAATATAAAACAAAATAGGCCTCTTACACTAATTACCAATTAAAAATAGGCCCTTTATTCAAATTACCAATTAAAAATAGGCCCTTCATTCAAAAAAATATTATTCATTGGATTTTTGGTAAAAATCAATGTATAATAAGCCCTTCTACCTAATTTGTAGTTTTCTTCTATATATATATATATGTGGAGCTTTGAATTCTTTCCTTGAAACACCTGAAAGACGAACTTTCCAACTTAAACAGAAAAATATCACACTTATTAACCAAAAGCAAACCTCTTTTATGGTTCCACTAATCCAAAAGAATAAAGATATCTCTGGTTTTTCTTCACTAATTAACCCTTTTTAATTTTCTTCCATTCAATATTGCTTCTTTAACTCCTCTAGCATTGTCAAAAAAAGTAAACTCCTTTAGCACAACAAATAGAATCATACTATGTTTTTTATATCATATATATATATAATATCACTTGATTTAGCAAAAAAAAATCAATACAATTTTTGGTATAATAATATTAACTTTTAAAGATTGGACTTTCGAAAAATTCCCACAAATATATGCACTAAACAAAAAAAATAAAAATAAACACCCGCATAGGAGGAACATGGATTGGGACTCTAGATGTGAAATTTATCTGTCTCATGTGTGACGTGATTGAACCAAATACATAGAAAAATTTCCAAATATATGGAAAAGAATATTATCATATGTAACAAATTAAAATTGAAACTAAAAGAAAGAAAGAAAAAAAGAAACTAACGCGCGTGTATGAAATAAATTGCAACAATATTTTAACAGTACATCTAAATAAGAGTACACAATTTTATTATCAAGCAGTGTCTAATTTCTTTTTCTTTTAAGTACTCCGATCCTCCTCCTTTTTTTATTTACAAGAAAATTTGAATGCTAAATTTAAGAATCAAGTTAAGAACCTATTTTTATATTAACAAGTCTCATGTTCGAACTTTCAATCCCCAATCCGCTCCTTTTTGAACTTGAATAACAAGTATATTTTGTAGTATATTACTTGTATTAATTTCTTTTTAGAAAAAATGTTTAAATTTGAGTCCCAATTTCTCTTCATCCCTTTCTTACCAAAAGGAAAATAATGATTGACAAGAACCTAATATAAAACTTTTCGCTACAGTAATTTAAATCAATTGACACGCTGTCAATTAGTATCTCTTTCACATTGATTCGTCCTACGATTTGAGTTACGCCACTATAGGATAAGATGTGGAATTAAATTATTGTTGGGAAGATTACGGAGTGCACTATAAATAACTAATAATTACTGGTAGGATACTTTCTTTAAAATATTAATTTATCAAACAAATATATTTTTCATAACCATTTACTAAAACAGTAATTAATTTTTGCTTTAACATACTTGGCATATTTGTCTTTATTGACCACTTACTCTGATTCTTTTCACTAATCCATGTTATTTCATTCACATTGGTCATATACAAGATAAAAGTAGCGGCTAGCATCTAGAGTGTCTAGTCGGGAGTCTAGGCGTAAGGCGACTTTAATTATATTTTTAATTTTTAAATATATTTAAAATTATATATATAAAATAAAATACTAAAAATTTATCAAATCAAATATAGTACTCAAATAAGCATAAAAAGAAGTTCAAATGTTCAATTAACAAATATACCACAAAATTACGAATGCATGTCAAAGTTCAAGCCTATTAATTAAGAATTGCAAAGAAAAAAAATACAAAGAGAAAATTCAAGCCCTAATTGTATTAAGTTATAAGGTAGTATGGTGTGTTTATAAGTTATAACTAGTCAAAATAAGCTCTTCTTGAACATCTTATAGCGATTGTAATTGTTGGCTAAGGTTTTGTTTCAATCGGAGGTATGAAAGATGAATTTACTTATGATGGTTGATAGATTGTATCAATTTTAAAATGGTAATATTTTAACAAAAAGAGAAACTGGGCTCCTTCAAAATAGAAAAAAAAAAATAAAGTATATCTGCCCTAGCTCATGCCCAACCCTCCTAGACCCGCTTAGAACCCTCCTAGCCGCCTAGTCGCCGCCTTTTAGAACACTAGTCATAAATAAGAAACAATCAATTTATAAAAAAAAATTATGGTCTCAACTGTGAGCAATAAAATTAGTATATAGTGAATATATATATTATATATATATAGGTACATTCATGTGCAAAGTGGTATCCAATTAGCGAAAATTAACACCTCATTATATTCTTCGCATTTTGTTGATCAACAATGGTTTGCTAGTGAGATTAACATCGAGGACCTTCTTGAGGAGTTAATATGTGATGAGTTATTCGTCGGTTGGATGGATTCTAAATCCAGGAGGCAAATTTGCATTGTTGCTATCGAAATTAAGGTCCTAGTAAAACTTGCATATATGTGAACATATATAGGTACATCCATGTACAATAAAGTATCCAATTAGACAATATTGGTACCTCATTATGTTTATAATTTTTTTGAGATCGTCGTTGGCAATGACTCCATAGGTGAAATTACTGTCAAGGATCATCTTAGGGAGTTAATAAGTGATAAGTTCTTTGTCGATTGGGTGGAATCTAAATCTATAAGCTAAATTTACGTCGTTGTTGTTGTCGGAAGAGGTAAAATTCCATCTAGAACCCAGTTGAAGAAACAATGAAAAAGTTGTAATGCAAGTGAAAATTAAAAGTTAGTGAGCAGGGGTAGGCCTAGGAATTAATTCAAGAGGGGCCAAAGTAATCGGCTTCTAAGAATTTTTGCATATACTATAATAAGGCCAAAATCAAAATATTATATTAAAATACTTAATATTTTAAACGTCAAAAATCAAAATCACATATTTGGTTACAATATTCTCCTTCGAGACTTCATATTTTGAAAATACTAAATGATTTTTTCATTGTCGATTACTTTAAAGACATCTTTCTCGATATATGTTACCAAGAAATAATGTATGAAATAATCTCCCAACCGATTTCGTAATTGAGTCTTAATTAGTTTCATTGTAAAAAAAAAAAACTCTTTTAACCATTGCAATAGGTAAGAGTAGAGCCAACTTGATGAGCATATACTAATGGATACGTGGGATGCTTCTTTAATTGAACTATTTTCTCAAAACCACCAACCCCTATCACTACTAAAAAATTGGTCATTAAAACCCACGTCCAAAATAAAGGTATCAAGTTGATATTCAAGAGTACTTAAATCTATTGTTCAGAAGTTGGATGGATAAAACTCGACAAATTGAAACAATTTTATCTTATCAAAAACGGAGAATGAATCTCTTTGATCAAGACATGCCATACACATTAACGCCCGCCTTAAGTGATAAAGTAGTTATATCTATAACATGTACAATGCCCAAAAATCGATCCATAAAAAACCTTATTTCATCAAACAAACGTAAAGCAGTAGCCATTTAATTTTATATAGACATATCATGAGCCTCATCAACTAAGATAGAAAAACACCGATATAATTTCAGTTGCTATAGAATTAACAATATCACATTGAATTTTATGTGATGTGAATTTGAGATTTTCGGGAGCATTCTTCAAAGCAACTTTATTGACCTCCTCATTATAGTTTGCAAGAAATTGAAGGTGCTCAAGAAAGTTTTTCGATTAATTGAGTGCTCATATTCATCATGCCTATGAAAAGGTAATTCTTGCTTTAAAAGAAGCCTAACACAATCAATTAAAGTAGTCAATTGAATATGATAATCAATTCGAGTTTGATCAGAATGATTAGACAAACAAACTTCTATGTATTGTTGTTGTTTCATTAGATCTTCGGCAGCCTTCATGCATTTATCATGTAAACTATTGTCTCTCCAAGAAGTTTTCCTACCAAATTTTTCTTCTTCTAATTATTAAACCCTTCACTAACAAATGAATCACCACCCTAGCCTGCCGCTTAACTTTGGTCTAAACAAATAACAATACAAGCAAAATGCAATATTTTTGAAATACTATACTCCAACCAACCACTGTAATCATTAAACCACAATGAAATAAATCTACGTTTGTGAGTTCCAGAACCAATCCAAAAAAAATAACGACTTTTTGGTTGACAAAGCTCTTTTTGTAAGTATGATGTGTCCTATTCTTTTTAATATTAACATAATAATCATGTGTACTTTTCCTTAACCCAAGATCACATTAAAACTTTAAATTGGAGACAACATTTGGAAGAGTGGAATCAAATTTCAGAGCAAAGAAACCTATATTTGACGAAATATAATCAACATTTAGAAGTGTGGAATCAACACGTCCTCGGAGTAAAATTCAAACCAACATTTTGAGAAGTGGAACTTATTCATATTTTACTAAAATACTTATCCATTATGTTTTTGAAAAGTTAAAAAAGATATACTAAACTTAATTATATATGTAGAAAGTCTCTCTCGATTAACTCAATATTGAAATTATTATATAAAATTCAATTTTTTCTAAGCTAATATTGAAGACTTGAAGCATCATACTTTCCATATTAAATAAGAAAATTTAATATCAATATTTAACAATCTAATAAGAAAATCAACCTCAATAATCAACAAACAAATATATTAATCAATATTATTAAAAAAGCAAATAAGCCAAAATCCAAGAAAAAACCTAAATCTTAATAATCAAAATAATAAAAAAAAAAACAGTATAAGAAATAAATGTAACGTAGAAATTAATAATAGCTAAAGATCGAGAACAAAGGGCAAATAGATCACCATTCACCATAGATTGGAGAGATCATCGTTTAAAAAAAGAGGTAGGGAAAAAAAGGGCGGAGAAGTGGAGATCTGAAGAAAAGTAAAATGAAGAGACCGCCACTAGATAACAAAAGAGGGTTTTGTATCCAATATTACAAAAACGTAAAACTTTACCTTGAACTTTTATAGCTTATCACAGAGGCCAGCCCCCCCCCCCCCTGCACCCCCACCCCACCCCCATCCCCCCACGTCACACATCTCGCACAGAGGCCATCCCGCCAATTTGAATGTTTTCATAAATACAAACTTCTACCCTATATTTATATCCATAATTGCACAAACCCTTCTAACATTTCATACCACTAAATTATTTGCCCAAAACTCAGGTGGGTTTATCGCCCCTATTCCCTCACTCAATCCGCCTAGTTTGTGAGGATTTAATTTAGAATTGTAATGTGGAAGCCTAAATTTAATTAAAGTTTTAACTTTGATGAAACCCATATGAAAATTGACAATCATTTCTTTTATTAGTAGGAGTAAGTGAGTTAAAATAATAGGGAAGATCAAAATAGTCTTCAATGAGGTTTTAAAGTGTTGCACGAGGATAGAATAGTAGGGTCCTAGTGAAGCAGAATTGTTAAGCCTTTTTCAATGGTATTTTCTATAAATTCATTTCTATCATACGCGTCATGGTACTTTTAATATATTTATATATCTATTTGGCAATATAATTGTGAAGATAGAAAAATCTCGAATAAAGTTTATCCAATGGTGCCAATTTTATCTTACTTTTCTATCTTACTTAGTAAGGGTGTTTTCGGTTTCGGTCAAGGTAGAAATTAGGGTACCCCAAACCCTCCCCAAACTTTATAATTTGATTTCGGTTAGGTTTCGGTTTCCAGACCTATGAAATCCAACCCCCCCTGAAATTATTCAATTTCGATCCAGTTCGGTCTAATACGATTTTTTTTTATATTACTAAAACTTTAGTTAAAAACTGCACTAAAAAAAAGCAGCACTAATAAAAAAACATGGAATTAATATTATTATATTTGTATTTATTTACTTCAATACTTAAGGTAGAAATCATTATTTTACAACATCTGTTACTATTTGATAGCATAATCATGAATATTCCCAACATTGAATAAATTTTTCAGTTTCATGATGCTATTCTTTGCTGCGGAAGACTTCATAATTTACCACATAGAATTGTTTTCCATGTATATATCTCTTGGTGTTATTAAATTCACTTTGTTTGAAATTAAAATTCATTCTTTTCTTTTTTAAATGTTTATAAATTATGATTTCACTTTTGAGAAACAATCAGTATATTAAATCTTATCATACTAAATAAATTTAATGGTAATTAACCATTAATGAAATAATGAGTACTAAACCATAACAAAACAAAATAAAAAAATTAAACTGAATCCTTATTTGAAAAGATGAATGAGTAACCTAAACTGATTATTTCTCTAAAAGTGAAATAAGAGATTAAGAAGGGCAAATAAGAAGAAAAATGTCATACTTGAATTAGAGAGTGACCTTAGAATAAATAGTGAGCAAAATTTTTTTTAAGAAGATTCGGAGAATTCGGTCCACTTTGGGTAACCCGGACCGACCTGAATCAATTGGTTTCAGTTTCGATTTTCTTTTCGGTTTGAAAATTTTCGAATTGTAACAGATCGGTTCGGTTCGTTCGATCGGTTTTCAGATTTGTGACAACACCCCTATTACTTGGCATTTATTTAAAATGAGAGAGAATTAGTGGATTTCTTATATCAAATGAAGATGTGCCATGTTATATTGAAAATTTCTATCACTATTTCTAAATTTCCCATCGGACTCAACTTCCACCTCACATGGAAATGGTTATAGAAAACCATTGGAGCATATTTTTTATATTTTCTTTTTTCTATCATAAAAATTTATATGGATAAAAATGAATATTGGAGATGGCCTTATTGAGCGGAAGGATCCATAGGAATGTCAAGAATTGAAAAATGGAAAGGTAGAATAATGAGAGCCTATCACACTCCCCTCATTTTTGCTATATTTCATTTTACATAAAGTTTCTCTTTTCATAGGTTTTATTTCATGGTCCCCTCGTGTGCCTTTTTTTTCTTCCCTGAAGTTGCTTTATTTTATTTTACTCTCTAATTAACAACATTTGTATGTTTTATTTCACATGCATGAGACACGGGGGGACATGTAGAAAAGTTGCTCTGTTTTATTTTAATCTGATCAATCTAGCTGTGGAGTGTGAACTGGGTCTAGAGAGAGAAGTGAAATTTGGAGATAAAGATAGAGAGCACGTGTGTTGAAAAAATTAGAACCGCAAAAAACGAAGTTAACAAAAATTCGACAATTAGGAAAAATCGAGTTAAGTCGTGGACTAAGTTACTCTTTTTAAAATATTTTAGGACTCTGCTCGGTATTTATTCTAACAGTTCGAATAGGCAACGCTGTCCCCAAATTATAACAAGTCCAGTTTCCCTCTGTCTTAATTTCACTGTGAGAAATCAGAAAACTAACTCCCTTACTGACTTTTGCGGCTCAGGTAAAAGATGAGTGAAAAAAAACATGCATATGTTGCTTTTCCATTAAAACAACCGAACAGTACTAATTGTACTTGGATTATTTCGTCTCTTATTCATTATACATATACATATATTGCATCCCTGAGTGAAGAATGGAGGACAGTATTATAACCAAACATAGATTCAAGCTCTCGTCCACCTCTTCAGTTGGATTCTTGAAAGAGAATAAAATTAGACCAATCATGCCTTACGGGGTAGCCAAATAGACCAACCAGTCGCGGCAATCAGCGAGAAATTTAATTTCTGAAGCTTTAGTCAAAGAGTTGAAATTCTCAACAAAACCAACACAAAGCACTAACACACGCAGATGAAGTCAATCCAACCCTCAAGAATATTGCCCCGCTTCCATGTCCAAAAGGATATGTTCAATGGACTTTATCTCTATATCACATATATAAATTAAGGACATATATAACGGGGTAGCGGCACACTTCCGAACGTAGAGATTCTCCCGGGAAGCCAAAGCATTATAAAAAACTTTCCACCCAAAATGTCGAACTTTGGGCCAACAACTAACCCACACTTTAGAAAGAAACAAAAATTTCAATCTTAATTATTGGCCAATAACACAACTTAATCATGTATATATATATATATTATAACATTTTGGTACATTAATTATATTAAAAAAATAAATTATTAATTTAAGATTAAGAAAGTATACAATTAATTTCCTTTTAAAAACACGTCTCGTCATCCAACCCCCCACACCCGCACAATACAAGATAATCTCTCTCATTTTTATTCTCTCTCAACAATATATATGTAATAGCTAGGAGAGTCATGAGAAATTCCTATTCTTCCTTGGTGCCTTTTCTTGAGATCATTGCTTTGGATATATTTTCGTTTTAATCTAGCTTGGAAGAACCTTTAATAAAATTGTGGTATACTGGCCGACAATATATTATTAATATTTACTTTCTTTTTAAAGGGAATTCAACTTTTCTTTCTCTTTGGGTCATTTAAAGTAGTCATGACTTTGATTTTTTTTTTGTGGTTCATTTAATGTAGCCAGCCACCAAAAAGAAAAGTCGGTGTGGATATTTTCTCAAATCAATAGTGGTATTTCGAACAATGACTTCAAACATAAAAATACATATTACCATTGCATACGTTTAAAGTGTGCTCTCAAAACATAAATTATGATTATAAATTTAAACATATATATATGATTCCTGATCAATAGTTTTTATTTGTAAAATTTGGTACACACGTTTTAGAGAAGAAATGATACACTTTGCAAAAAGAAAATTATGACAATTAATTTGATAGAATGGAGTATCATGCTTTTAATTTATATAAGGAGGAAGCATGGTTTTAAATATTTTAAAAAAAAATATATAGAAAATTTTATATCAATTTATTTTTGAGAATACATAACAAGAGTATGGTAATAAGACATACGTAAAGGCAATGGCTTAGCTTGAAATTTTGGGGAGTGGGGTCATTTAACAAATGTATTACCAATGCCATATTAACTGTAGTGACTAAATTATCAATCGATAGACCCAAGGTACGAACAATGCTAATCTGAGTCCAAAAGGCACAACCCAATAGTAAATGTAAACGTATCTCCATGACTCAAAATGCATTTGAGACACAATTGTTCAACATTTTTAGGACATGTATTGATCTAAATAGCATCTCTCATGAAAAATATATTTGGGCTAATTTGACTCCATTATTAACTATTTTTCTAAATTTAAATTGTGTCAATTATGCATGCTCGTTCAAATATATCCAAAATATATCATAATCAAATGTATATTATAAATATTAAGTGGTGTTACTAGATCCCATAGCAACTAAGGTAGCCACGCCCCTGAGTATGTAGCTAGTTTAGTGTTTTCGTATATTGTTGTGCCCAATATATATACCTTATGAGCAAGCTCAATGGTAAAATTAAAGTAATAGTACTAGACTCTCCGGACAGACGATATATTCCTGTGCTATACGCAGATGTATATAAAATTTCATAAAAGAATTTTATCGAGATTAGTGAAAGATGGTTCAATAGTAGATATACGTTGAGTGTAGAATGTTTAATTAAGGACAATAATTGAAAGAGCTTTATCGAAAGTGAAAGATGGTTCAATAGAAGATATACATTGAGTGTAGAATGTTTAAAGACAATAATTCAATTTAATTATGCCTCTATCAACTATGTTAACTCGCTCTTTCTCTAATAAACTTAATACAAGCTACACATGCAAGCAAATTAGACAAATTAGTTTCAACTCCTTTTGCTCCCTAATTTGTTGCGTAAATGCCAAGCACTTTTGCAAATTAATAATTAATTAGTCTGCCAAGTCAAAAATCTAGCAATTCAATATGACATCTTTGCCCTTTGTAAATACAATATTTACCAGTTTTTAAAATCCTTAGAATTATCGTATGAAAAGACATTATTCGGACATTAATTATAACATTAAATCACTGTTAATGTTGTGATTTAATTGAATATATATTAAAATCATATTTAATAATGTAATTATGAAAATTATATATAAAATACAGCACTAAATATTATAAATTATTTAATACTAAAGTGTTGATGTAATCCCAGTGTTATATTATTTGTTGAAGGGCCAAAAAATATCAAGAGTCGGAGCTCTCTCAAAGGTTCAAGCTCCTCTCGATCAACTTCCGAGCTCATCAGCAACAAACCATTCAACTCACTTTCCCAACATTATCTCCACTCACCCAAATTATGGGGGGTGTCCCTTATCAGTTATCACCATGTAACAAATTGTACAGCTAGGTATCAATCAATCAAACCTAATCATGAAAGAACCCATCAAACTCTACCTATGTTATTATCTCTCCACCTTGTAACCACTATCATCATTATCAATAAAATCACCACTGGTTTCAAATATGCAACTATTGAGAAGCCAAACGAAGCTTGAGTGATGATAGACTGTTGTATCTTAAAGGACACCTCTATGCTTTATCAATTTAGGGCATTTGCATCATATTTGTGTAGAAACCCAAACACACAAACCCACCTCCTACAATTGCAGAAAATTTGCATACAAGCTTCGTACTCATAATAAGAGGAATGAATGATAAAGCTCATAGAACCCTTATTAAGTGAAAGACTCGCAACAACTATCCTGTCCGCGATGAGAAGTTATTCACACCATGGAGTCGTGTAAAGAAATACAAGGCCAGAGAGATTAATTAATGATCAGATGATAAGAGTGACGATGGTGTTGAACACCAATGTGTTTCTCTTCCTGATACTGACATACCGAAGCCGGATATATCCCGATGAAAAAAATGATGAAAACTCCAAAAATTGACGCGGCTGGTTTGACGGGTGTAGGGTTTGGTGCTGTGTGTATCTTGTTGGCGATGAGCATTTTGGGGCTTTGATTAGAACACATGAAATGAAATATGTTTGAATATGGTGGTAAGCATTTTGTTTGTGGTAACCCACATATAATCGTCCTAATGTGCTTCTCTGGAGTGATCATTATATAATATGCCAAATGAATTTACCTTACTATTATGTTTTAATTTTTTACGGGAGCATTGGGTGCATCACGTGAATTTTTTATGGATAAAATTAAATATAATGAAAATCGTTTTCCAAATTAATAATGAGAGTTGTTTTCCAAACTAAGCACGTACGTAACCACAAAGCACAAGCCTTCACCATATAAACAATTAAGTCGTATGTATAGGAATGAGGAAATATGATTAAACACCATTTGAATTAAGCATAAATCGTGTCTATGATTAATAACCATAAAGATGGGAACTGATTGCATAATGTCATAGACTTGATTATTAATTAATTAATTTCCATGGACAACACCAATTATGAGTTACAAAAGAAAAACCTCCAAAGGATAAATTAGCCATTATGTGTTTGAGTGTCCATTCCACCTCAGCATAAAATGACAAAACATCAATTATCCAGCATAAAATGAAGAAGCCATCACTCATTTGCAATCTAGATTGTAGCTGGCACTAATTAAAAAGGCATGGGGTAATAGTTGGCACAAATTTTCTGATTAAAGAAGAGAAAAGAAAAGCAGAAAAAAGTAAAGAAAAGAGAAATCATATTTATATCCCAAGCTCTATAAATATTGGGGTATCCTTACCTATTCATATATGAACAAAGATATATAATTACTTGCAATATATCACACGAAGTGAGAGAATTAAAAAAGAACAAAGAGATGGCAGAAGATCAAGTGGTGAATCCATATAAGATAAAAGGAGAGATTGAAGTAGACAGCTTCAAACCAAAGAAGGAGAGCAGCTTGATTCCACCAAAGGGGAAACCAGTTACATGGATAATTGTTCAATATTTTGCTTCTACTCTTTTCAACAACAAGAAAACCAACAAGAAGAAGAAAAAGAAGAAGGAGATAAATTAATCTAGGTGATGCTAGCTAGGTTATTAATTTACTTAGCTTAGAGTAAGTGGTTGGGAAGGCACTCATTCGGACCTGGGAGTGACCCTAAGTTTGAGTCTCGCCAAGAAAAATTTATGGCGGGTTTTTTATGTTTATAATTAAAAGGAGTAAGTTAGATCTCCTTTTTAGTTATAAAAAAATTACTTAGATTATGTATTTGTGTCAATTAAAAAAAGAAAAAAAAACGTTGTGTACTATGAATAATTCATATGGCCATTATATTACCGTTATCATAGATATGTTAAAAATACTTTGATGCTTTCACAGTAGCAATAGTCACAAGTCACAACTCTAAATACTATTATCATTTAGTAAAAACATAAAGTGCTTATTATATTAATTATCATAAATATAGTTAATATAATAATATTTGACAGATTATTGTCCCTAAAAATAACAAAAATTTACAAGTTTAGAGAGGTACTCACCATTGCATATGGTAAAAATTACCTACCATTCCACTACTCTATATTATATATATTTATATATATTAATGGATTGGCTGATTATCAGTGGTGCAATATAGTCTATTAATAATTTCATTAAATCTTTCGAATAATAGCTACATATAGAGAGACACTCACGATAGGGACTGAAGAAAGACAGTCAGATGATATTGTATTAGTTGGTGTGTAAAGTAAGGACTTAATTCCCTATTTTCCATTACCCTTTTAGATTCAATCTTTTTTCCAATAAAAAATTATTTCAAGGGTTCAATTTTTATCAATAGAATTCATTTCAAGGGTTAATTAAATGAATAAATTGTTTAAAAAAATTTAATGGACATAATTTCTATATATAATAAGTAAATTATTTCTACAAAATTTTGTAATAAAATATAAATTGAAAATGAGCACAATAAAAATGGATGCATATATTTTCATCTATTAAAATTTGAAAGAGAATGAGGATGAATTCTATAAAGTTACGCACTGTAGTTAATGCGTTGGTGGCATGCGTGTCCCATTTCTTGCGGCGAATATCGACGACGTTAGTGGATATATGAGGTCATTGATCATATAAAAAATGATGTCAATATTAAATAGTACAACGTATGTCATTTTATGACATCATTGCAGGGTGAGCCGTAATATATGTCTAATTGCTGCTCTCAGCCTTACAGTACCAATTGGAAAAATAAATAAAGCATGCATGTCCCAAAATATTTTCTCAGATTTTCAAAAGGGTAAAATAATTAATATGTTTATATATAGGGTGTATTTTAAGTAATAATCGATTTATATTATAGATTAAGGGGTTTGTAAATTTAAGTTAATATATTTTTTGATGAAAGTTGGTGAAAATGATCGTTATGATTAATATTTATTTATACTAAATTTTATCTAAAAAATTATTCATGTAAGTAGGGCTGATTTCAGTTTCGGTCGGGGTAGAAATTAAGGTATCCCAAACTCAAACCAAATGTAAAAATTTGGTTTTGGTTTTTAAATTTTCTAAACCTAAACTCGAACCAAAATTTTCGATTTAAATTCAGTTTGGTTTTATTCGGTTTTGACATCTTTTTTTTCTAAATCAATCTAACGTAACAATATAATACTAATAATAATGTAAGATTAGTTGAGATTCAAATTAAAGTCATGATTTTAAGAAACAAGAAGCAAACATATAGAAACCATGTTCTCTATTTAGTTATTATTTTATTATACATTTATAAGAATAAAACGCATTAAATAAAATTACGAATTATCTTACTATCATGTATGTGAAAAAAAAAATCTTAGTATCATGTAGTTAATTCAATAGGGTACGTATTAATGACTTTTATTAAGAAGATCACAACAAGCAATTAATAAGGAATATATGTTCTTATAAAAGTCATTCTTTTTTTTTTATCATATTATACTTAATGTGTGCCTTAAGAGTATATTTTAACATCTTTCATTTTTTTATACATAATTCGGTTCGGTTTTGCACTAGCTGCCCGAACCAGAACCAAACTATTCAATTTCGGTTCGGTTTCCTCGATTTTGGTTTTAGTTTTTTTTCAGTTCGATGTTTTATGGATTGGCCCGGCCGGATTGGTTCGGTCCATTCGGTCAATTTTTGGATTGGCCTTAATACTCCTACATTTAAGTCCTCAAATTACATAATATGTACCAATTGGTCCTTAAGTTAGAAAACAACTTGAAATTCACCACATATATATATATATATATGTATATATATATAACTATTGTCAATCTTTCAAATAAAATAAAATGGTGCGCTGCTATTGCTACCAGATTATATATCTAGCACACATTTGCTACGAGTATAATATCATATACATACATATATATATATATATGCGACAATTTTTTTCGCTAGAACATAGTGAGATGTTTTTTAAAGATGAAAAATCTTCTCTAAAGGCCGATCTGTAAACTTGATTATTATTTGTCTATGTATATATGATAATTTTTACTACGTAAATTGATTTTTCAAAGCATTGTGATTATATATTTGCTCAAAGTAGCTACATTATAACTTGTTAGACAAAGGTTGCATATTCGAATTCTATAATCATTACTTGAGGAGGGGATTTAGGCGACGTATTACCTACGTCTCCTAAGATATGTTTTTCCATTGCCTTAATTTAGGCGACGTAAACTACGTCGCCTAATTTTAGTAGCCCCAAGTATTACGCAACGGATTTTTTTTACTCCGTCGTCGTAATGGATACTTAGGCCACGATGATGTTATCGTCTGTCGTCCTAGACCACGTATATTTTTCTTCCGTCATAGAATTTTTTCTCTTAGGCCACCTATTTGTTATCCTCCATCGTAAAAAAGGTAATAATAGGCGACGTATCCTTTTATCCTCTATCGTAGAAAAGAAACATTTAGACCACATAGGTGTTATGATCCGTCGCCTAAAAGGGACACTTATGCGACCTTCGAATTATCTTACGTCTGCTAAGTATGAATTTTAGGAGACGAGGATATTTTCCTTTGTCGTCTAAATTGTAAATCTAGGCGACGTTGGTATTTTTACTCGGTCTCCTAAGATGTACATCTAAGCCACCTATTTATTATCCTCGGTCTCATAAGATGCATACCTAAGCTACGAATGTATTATCCTTAGTCTCCGAAGAATTACGTTAGGCCACCTACGTATTATAGTATGTCGCCTAAGTTGAAGTTTAAGCCACCAACCTACGTCGCCTAAAGTGTAATTACAAATAAAAAAAAATTCAACGTGGCCTGTAATTAAGAGTACTGGTGCTAGTAATCCAAGTTTCTGGGCATCTGGATTACTGGGGCCAATAATCCAAGATTATGGACATCTAGATTACTAGGGCCTGTAATCCAAGTATATAGGCATCTAGATTACTAGTTCCAGTAATCCAAGTTTCTGGGCATCTGGATAACTGGGGCCAGTAATCCATGTTTCTGGGCATCTGGATTACTTGGGCCAGTAATCCAAGTTTATGGGCATCTAGATTACTGGTGCCAGTAATCATGATTACTGGGCATCTGGATTACTGGGGCCACTAATGCAAATTTCTGGGCATCTAGATTATTGGGGCCAGTAGTAATCTAGATTAATCATAGCTTTTGTGTGTAGCCGCACGGCCGCACCTACGCATATATATACAACCTCACCTGCAATATTCAATAACAAATTCGACCTACCCAATTTATCATTTAATAAATATATGTCTAATAAACTATCAAAATTTATTCAATTCCATTCAATAAATTATGTTCAAAGAGAAATTGTTCTAACACTAAATAAAACATAGGGGGAGGAGCCATTCGAGGGAGGAATTGGCAGTTGAATCCCGGACGCTCTGATCACACACTCTATTTGAGCTTGCAACTTGCACTCAAAATCTACCATCTCCCTCTCTCGCTCGGCCCTCTCCATCTCTCGCTCGGCCATCTCCCTCTGAAGCTGCTCGTTTATCGCAACTTGATTTGTCCTAAGCTGGGCAACTTCAGCCACGAGCTCTATAGATGTGTCGCTATCCGTCTGCGATGATGGGCCTCTCTTTCGCAGAAGCTTTGCAGAGCCGTTCCCTAAGCCCCTCACACTCGTCCTTCTCGAAGGACCCACTGCACTCTCAAGGACAGAGACCTGGGTCTCGTAAGAAAGGACCAGGGTTGGGGCGCTGGCCGGCGACGTACCGTCCGATGCTTCATCGATCGGAGGCAGATCGACTATCCTCTTCTCCACCTCGGCAGTCCTCGCGGACTGAACGGCTGCCTACAAATAACAATAAGTGTTGTGTATAAAATAATTCTTGTACTAACTAAATAATAATACTATAAAAAAAATAAAGTGGTGTATAAAAAAGATTTACCGCGTGGTCCGGGTTATACTTCTTGTACACCTCGATATAAGTAGTGAGGTGAGGCGCCTGATCTCCCTTCTGCTTCAGGTCATAAGCCCGGAGGACAAAGGCCTAGGCCCCCCCACTGTGGGCCTTCTTATTCTCGGAGGCCTGGATTTGGGTCATCTACGTGCCCAATTCCTGTAAAAACAGTTGTATTTATTTAAGCATTTATAAACATATAAATTAAATGAAACAACAAAAAACAATAACATAAATGAAAAAATTACCTGAAAATCCTCGGCCTTGAAGTGGTTGCATAACCACTGCGACTGGTCCGGGCGATGAATGAACTCCACTGGAATGGGAGCATCACCTTGCGCCTGCTAGTTCTTGTGGATCTTGTACTTCCAATCTTTGAAGCAATCCGCAGTCTTCTTCTGTATCCACGTGACGAGTGCCTTATCAGCAGGATCGATGTCATAACTCTCCTACAAACCAAACTTAAACTCAGGAAGAAACATTAGTACAAATAAAAATAAAATTTAGTAAGGCAAAAAAAAAATAAGTTAACTAGAATAAGAAACAAGTACTTACCGACAGGTAGTCGAAGAGCATTGTTCGTTCCGATAGAGACATTTTCCCAAATGTCGGGTACAACATCGACGCTCGGTCTTTTAAGAATACCGACAGGTCACTGACGAGTCAGGAATGAACCTCTTTTGGCGGCCCAAAAATCGTAAGGTCGTATGTCACACGGGACTTCCCCGACGTACGGACGATCGCCGCCGTCTTTTTCTCGGTGACGACTCCTCTCTTCTTGTTACAAGAGGAGGCCTGCGTACCTACAAATAAAAGCATATAAATTAATTAGTCAATCACAAAGAATAAGAATTGCGATTTATAATTAAAGAAATCTAAGGGTATATTACCTGATATGGTGGCTTCCGCTACAGCATGCCTGGAGCAAATGCTCGTACAGGGAGGCCGGCACCGGTGATGCTGCCAGAGGTCAAATTTGTAGACGAGGTAGGGAGCACCAACGGCAACGCCGGTGAGTGAGATGGCTGGGCAAAGGGTTGCTCGGCGGATGGCTGGGCAGAGGGGTACTCGACGGAGGGGTGGGCAGCAAAAGGCTTGGAGGATGGCTGCTCGATGGAAGGCTGGGCGGAGTGCTGGGAGGCCACGCACAACAAGGCCTGCTGCAGCTCATCGTACTGCACCTCTGGGCGCAACTTCTTCCTGGTCGGATATGCTCTCGGAGGCATCCATGACTTGTATCTTAAATTTTAATTTCAGTTTCAAATTTAGTTTCAATATCAGTTTTGCCCTAATTGAGTTGAATTGAATTGAATTGAAATTGAAGTTTAGGGTTTCAATTTCACAACAATTTCAGTTTTAATTTATGTTTTAGCCAAAAAGCTATTTCAATTATTTTTCCTTTTAGTTATGTGTTTGGGTTTGAATGATTTACCGGAATAGGAAACTTAAAACAAAATAAACACTCATACATTACTGGCACCGGTAATCCATTACTGGGTCCAGTAATCAAATTTACTGGGGCCAGTAATCTATTACGAGGTCAATATTGCTCTGAGAATTTTGGAAAAAATGGAGCACAATTAACAAGTTTGGATTGGTGTTTAGACCAATTCATACAGCTGAATAGACTATAACACAATTGTGGTCCATATAGAACAAAGGGTATGAAATTACAATTTGATTTAACTGAACTCAACTACCAAATGCTTGAATATGAACCTATTGACCTGTTAATATGAAGGTTCATATTATGAGGCTATTATACAACAAATTAAGACAAATAGTGAATCGAAGCTCATACATGAGAAAAATATAATCAAACAGGATAATATCTTGTGTTCATACTTAACATAGATGAAAAATATATGTATATAATTGTGGCAATAGAGTTATTTAATTTGTTGAATACATGTATTTATGGGCAAACTAAAAAGTGTTACTTAAAGGCTGTTTTAATTATTTTTCCTTTTAGTTATGTGCTTGGGTTTGGATGATTCACCGGAATAAGAAACTTAAAATAAAACAAACACGCATACATTACTGGTACTAGTAATCCATTACTGGGACTAGTAATCAAATTTACTGGGGCCAGTAATCCATTACGCGGTCAATATTGCTCTGAGAATTTTGGACAAAATGGAGCACAATTAACAAGTTTGGATTAGTGTTTGGACCAATTCATACAGCCGAATATACCATAACACAATTGTGGTCCACATAAAACAAAGGGTTTAAAATCACAATTTTATTTAACTGAACTCAACTACCAAATGCTTGAATATGAACCTACTGACCTGTTAATATGAAGGTTCATATTATGAGGCTATTATACAACAATGATACATAACAAAAATATAAGCAAACAGGATAATATCTCGTGTTCATTCTTAACATAGATGAAAAATATATGTATATAATTGTGGCAATAAAGTTATTTAATTTGTTGAATGCATGTATTTATGGGCATACTAAAAAGTGTTACTTAAAGGCTGTTTCAATTATTTTTTCTTTTAGTTATGTGCTTGGGTTTGGATGAATCACCGGAATAGAAAACTTAAAACAAAACAAACACGCATACATTACTGGTACTGGTAATCCATTACTGGGACTAGTAATCAAATTTACCGGGGCTAGTAATCCATTACGCAATTAACAAATTTGGATTGGTGTTTGGACCAATTCATATAGCCGAATATACCATAACACAATTATGGTAACAGGCATATAGGAACAATTACTCCATTACTATCCCAATATTGCTCTGAGCATTTGGGGGACATGGAGCATAATTAACAAGTTTGGATTGGTGTTTGGACCAAATCATACAGCTAATAACACAATTATGGTAACAGGCACATATGAACAAATACTCGAACACAAGCCAAACTATCTAATTTCACGCAATAACGCATATTCAAGCCCCATAATTGCAAACCAATAGAAATGGAGAGTGAGAAGATTACCAAATAGAAATAGGCTGTGTAAGAGAAAGAGAGATAGAGACGGGGGGTTGCGTAGGCGGTGTAGGAGAGAAGAGATAGTAGATCTCTTGTGTGGGGGGAGAGTGAAGGGTGGGGGACAAAGGAGAAAAATAGAGGAGGGTGCCGCGGGAAAGAGAAGAGCGCTTAGGGTTCGTAAAGAATGGAAAGGGGGAGGGAAGATTCAATAATTTCTATTTATAATCACAATCTTGGGAGACGTAAATGTAATACAAATTATTTAAAAACTACGTCACCTTAAAATTTGAAAATTTTAAATAATTTAAAATTTTCATGAAAATTTTTGGGGAGAATACTTTTGGGCAACGTAATATGTTCGTGCGTCTCCTAGGATGAACTTGAGAGACGTATTTATAACTTGTACGTCGCCTAAATATTTTTAAAGAAAATTTTAAATAAATTTTAGTTGAAATTATTGACCAAAATTTTCTCCAAAAAATATAAGAATATAATGGTTAGATATACATGTTATGGTAGAATTATTTATACACCGTTGCTAAGTTTTGTACACACATCAAACTATCATATACTAATAATGTTGTCTACATTAAAAATGTCATAACTTAAAATAAAAAATTCTAAATTTAATAAATATTTAATATTTAAAATATACTAATCAAGATCAATTAAACAAGATCCATCTAATTATGCCAAAAAAAATCAAGAAAAATTATTGTTTAGGCCATCCCAATCTTTCAGTTTTAAGACGTACATTACGCGGTTAGATTAAGATTAAAAGACTCTTAAAAAATTAAAAATAAGTCGGTCCAATAAAGTATATATACTTTTAGTTTTTCCAGCATTATTATATATTGAACTTACGCTTCAATTGTTCACAACGTTAGATTAGACTAGATAATGGGTTCAAAATAGACTGATTGATTTTGTCTATGTAAATTCGTCACATGTTAATTTTTTTTATCCTATTATTAGATTTTTTTTATTTAACTGTGTTGGATTAGCTTTAAGCAATTGATGCCAGTATATTGTCTTCTAAAACATACGAGGGTAAAACAAATGAATATGATCTGTAAGAAAAGAGCTGAGTCTCTGTTGTGGACAACCATACTCACACCGAAAATAGAGAAAAATCTGAAAATAAAAATGAAGAAGTACTCTCGCATATTCAATGTTCATAATTCATCCCCTGGTGTGTATGAAATATCTGAACAGGGATGTTTATAACTTCGTTGACGTCGTATTTCACACTGATTCATTTAGGAAATCATACAGTTTCCCCATTCACCCAATAACGAATATGGACGAGTCTTCCTCAGAGGTTTCTGGGCAGGTGTAGGAACAAGAGGATGAAGTCTAGTGGAGAGTATGAGAAGATGTCAATCAACTTGCACCAACTGTCATAAGAAGGGCATCCACAACAAACTTACTTGTTATTTAGGCCTGTAAACGAATTGGATTTGGATCAGATCAAGGTGAATCCAAATCCATATTTGGAAAAGTTTTCAAATCGGATTTGAATTGGATCATGTAACGCATCATCAAAATATCGATCCATATCCAAATATGTTTGGATCGGATTATATCCGATCCATTTAAAAATTTATTCATATAATAATTAGTTTGTAAATATATAAAAAATAATGAAATTAACATAAAATTTTCAGCCAATAGACTTTTATAATTTTGATAGAGATTTTTTGGTCAAATATGATATTTTATATAGATTTAAAACAAGGCAATTTCATAATTACTTGGTCCAGTAATAAAGATTACTGGATCCAGTAATCCAAATTACCGGAGGCAGTAATTAAATTACTGGTACCAGTAATTACTGGTGCTAGTAATCTAGGTTTCTTGTGTGATCTTTACAGGTGCGTACCATCTTCTCGAGTCGTCAGGTTACTAATTGGTGGGGGGGTTAGCCACGTGGCAGTGCGGGACGGGCGGGGAGTGGTTACCTAAAAGTCACGTCGTTTTAAAATTAATAACTTCCTTCGAAAACCAATGTTAGCACTGCTATAAGTAACCCATTCCATTCCATCAGGTTTATATCTTTCTTATCTCTTTTCAAATACCATTAATATGGATAATATTTCAAATACTAAGAGTTCTTATCGGCCTCCGGTGACTCCTAGTGCAGTTGATAACCTTTTTTGGAGGGTGGAAAGACTTGAAAGAGATATTCGAAGGTTAAAAAATCTGACCCGGACCATTAGAGACCCGGAGCAACGTCTGGCCGCCATGTCTGTAGAGCGGGATCGCCTATGTGAACGGTTAGGGTAAGGTGAAAAGACATTCAGGTGATGGGAAACCTTAGTTCTTCTTGGATTGAAGCTCTTTTGTCGATCTGCGGTTTTTAGGGAGTTCTTATGTTTTGGGGCTCGTTGACAGATTGCCCTTAGCATCGCAGTCACTTGCCCATCAATCACCTAGCTTTTATTGAACACTTGGTGGTTTCTTTCCCATCTTCTGTTCGTGAACTTCCCCATCTGTTCATCTATCCCCTCCCTCTCCTTGAGTTCTTCTTGAATTGACTCAGTTTTGTGTATCTGGGATTTCTAGGGAGTTCTTATGTTTTGGGGCTGGTTGACAGGTTTCCCGTAGCATCGCAGTCACTTGCCCATCTATCACTTAGTGTTTCTCCGGTTATGGAGAACATAAAATAGTGCGGGGGGTTACTTTATAATTAAGAGCCCTCTCTTGTTTTTTATTGAATAGTTGGTGGTATCTTTCCCATCTTCTGGTCTTAAATTTTTTGGGGCTCATTTTATTTCATCTTTTAATTGAATATGTAATCAGTTGGACCTCGAAGATAAGTTGTCTCTTTATATCTCATCTTGTACACCAATTATTTCAGTTGGACCTCGAAGTCCCTCCTCTGTAATTTTACTTTCATCAATGGAAAAGAATTTGTTTCTCTATATCTCATCTTGTACACCATTTATTTTCTTTTGTCTATATTGTAAGAATGCTTGTGTTTGGGTTATTGTTGATTTGTGGCAAATTGATGGAATTTGAAAATCCACTTGTTCAGCTATTTTAAACATGAACTAAATGATTACTGGGGCCAGTAATCCTTATTATGTGGGCCAGTAATTATGATTACTGAGGGCAGTATTTAGGATTACTGGCACCAGTAATGGATTACTGGTACAGTACAATAATTCATTACTGGTGCCAGTAATTCTGTTTCATCATTTCGAGTTGTCAGGTTATTAATTAGCAGCAGGGGGTTGCCACGTGGCAGATCTAGACGGGCTCACGTCTTTTCAAAATTAACTAGGGTATACCCGTGCAAATTAAATGAGAACCGATAATAAAATAATA
Organism: Lonicera japonica; assembly: GCA_021464415.1. Taxonomy (NCBI): domain Eukaryota; kingdom Viridiplantae; phylum Streptophyta; class Magnoliopsida; order Dipsacales; family Caprifoliaceae; genus Lonicera; species Lonicera japonica. The sequence continues at coordinate 23,984 of JAKCWG010000570.1, forward strand.
AAAAGGAGAAGCGTGTGATGAATCTAACTTAGCTTAGTTTCAATTTATCTTCATGCTAGAAAAAAAAAGTATGTAAATCGGATTGGACCGACATATTTTTTAATTTTTAAAACAATTTTTATATTACTGGTGCCAGTAAAATTAATTATTGGGGCTAGTAATCAATTACTAGAGCAAGTAATCACCATTACTGGGTCCAGTAATCACCATTACTGGGTCCAGTAATCCACTGATAGGTCCAGTAATTGAAATTTTTAGTTTGGCTTTACACGTCCATATTATCATTCGGGTATACAGGTTATTAATTAGCGGCAGGGGGGTTGCCACGTGGCAGATCTGGACGGGTGGGTAACCTCTACAAAAAAAATCACGTCTTTTTAAAATTAACTAGGGTATACTCGTGCAAATTAAATAAGAACCGATAATAAGATAATAAAAATGAGAAGCGTATGATGAATCTAACTTAGCTTAGCTTCAATTTATCTTCACGTTAGGAAAAAAAAGTATGTAAATCGGATTGGACCGACATTTTTTTAATTTTTAAAACAATTTTTATATTACTGGTGGCAGTAAAATTAATTACTGAAGCCAATAATTACCATTACTGGGGCCAGTAATCCACTGATGGGTCCAGTAATCGAAGTTTTTAATGTGGCTTTACACGTCCGTATCATCATTTCGAGTAAATAGGTTATTAATTAGCAGTAAGGGGGGAGGTTGCCATATTGTAGAGCGGGACCGGCGGGTAACTTTTTCGAAAAAATCTCTTCTTTTAGAAATTAACTAGGGTATGCCCATGCAAATTAAATAAGAACCGATAATAAGATAATAAAAAGGAGAAGCGTGTAATGAATCTAACTTAGCTTACCTTCAATTTATCTTCATCTTAGGAAAAAAAGTATGTAAATCGGATTGGACCGACATTTTTTTTTTAATTTTTAAAATAATTTTTATATTACTAATGGCAATAAAATTAATTACTGAGGACAGTAATACATTACTAGCGCCAGTAATTACCATTACTGGGTCCAGTAATCCACTGATGGGTCCAGTAATCGTAGTTTCTAGTGTGACTTTACACGTCTGTATCATCATTTCGGGTAGTCAGGTTATTAATTAGCCATATCATCACGTCGTTTTAAAATTAATAACTTTCCTCAAAAACCAAAGCTTGCACTGCTATAATTAGTAACCCATTCCATCATTTTTCTAATACCATTACCGATGGATGATGTTTCAGAGGCTAACTGTTCCTATAGTCCTCCGGTGACTCCTAGTGCAGTTGATAACCTTTTTCAGCGGGTGGAAATACTTGAAAGAGAGATTCGGATGTTGAAAAATTTAACTCGAAGCATTAGAGACCTGGAGCAACGTCTGGCCGCTGTCTTGAAAGAGAAATTCGGAGTTAGAAAATTCGACTCGAATCATTAGAAACCTGGAGCAACGTCTGGCCTCCGTGACCGTAATGAGGGACCGGCTACGTGAGCTGTTAGGTTAGGGGGAGAGGAGGAAGGTCCGATGGGAAAGATTACCTTGATCAACCGAAACTACATGTTTACCCATGTATTTTTATGAATCAAGGATTTGCCAGCGAAAAAATTAGACTCGGTTCTTTCCTACCGGTCTTGAGATCCCTCTAGTCTTGTGTCTCTTGAACAATTAGCTGTTTCTTTTTCTATATCTCATATTGTACACCATTTATTTCAGTTACACATCAAAGTCCTCCTTTGTAATGTTAATTTTATCAATGGAAATGAAGTTGTTTCTCTATATCTCATCTTATACACAATTTATTTTAGTTGGACCTTGAAGTCCCTCCTTTGTAATTTTACTTTCATCAATGGAAAATAATTTGTTTTTTTATATCTCATATTGTACACCATTAATTTTCATTTGTGGGCTATTTTATGAATGCTTGTGTTTGGGTCGTTATCGCAAAGTGGTGAAATCTTAAAATCTAAATTAGTCTGCTGTTTTAAATTTTATGTAAAGGATTACTGGATCCAATAATATCGATTACTGGGGGAAGTAATACTAATTACCGCCCAATAATCCAGATTACTGGGTGCAGTAATCCGGATTACTGCGGGAAGTAATCCGGATTACTGCGGGAAGTAATCCAATTGCTGAATCAGAATTTGGATTACTGAGGTCAGTAAGTTTGGGTCAGTATTTGCATTTTAACACATTCGTAAATGATATATTCCTCTTCTTTACACCCGGTAACACTCCTCAACAAAAATTCTCTTTTGAAAAAAACGTTTCACTCATCCCACCTTTTCTAGCAATTACCGCAATTTTCGGAGACCACGATTCACATCGAAGCTCTCGCTCTCTAACTCTCTGTACTACATACGTAAAGACATCATCTTTGTCATCTTTTTAGCTTATCCAACCATGTAATTTTTTTTTGAAGTACGTTAATGTCTATTAACAACTTATTTTCATCACCAAGAAGATTTTATATTTGATGAAAGCATCTCGCCATTATGAGTGAATATAGATATGGTGTAAAAAACAAACTTGAACCATATATATATGTTTCTATGTGTAATGTTTGAGTAGTATCTTCCCTTGACATGCGGTTGCTGTTCATTGTTGAATGTTGATTGTTACAACGATAACCAAAACAAGGATTACAGACCCTAGTAGTGACGTTTCCTGGAACATTAAATAATTACTGAACCCAGTAATATGATTACTATCCTCCGTAATGAATTACTAGCCGCGGTAATCCATTACTGGCCTAAGCTATGGAAAATTACCGGAACCGATAATCCATTACTGGCCCAGCAACTTGGATTACTGGGTTATTAATCTGGATAACCTAATGGATTACTGGCCGTGGTAATCCATTACTGGCCCAAATGATGGATAATTACTGGCATGGTAATCCATTGATGTCCCAGCAACTTGGATTACTGGAACCAGTAATTGGGATTACTGGCCCCAGTAATATATTAATGGGGCCAGTAATCCTAATTATTGGTTCCAGTAATCTTGGTAACTGCCTATGTAGTTTCTCTCCTTAATAAACTAATTTATTTTACTGAAATCAAAATGGCATCACAAGATGATACCCCAGTGCGTGGTAGGGAAGAGGTCTCTACAAGCAGCAGTGATGCTGTGCCATTATCTGAATTGAGGAAAAGACGTACACCATTGAGTGAAGCACAGTCGAAGAAGGCCACCAGAAAGACATCTAAAGAAACGGTACCGAACCCGAAGGGCAAGCCCACTAGTTCTCCCAAAACTGCCGAATCGAAGAAATAAAAGAATCAAGCAAAACCATTAAAGGCAGACGCTGCCAAATCAAAAAGGTCTCTTCCCCAGAGAAGCACAATATTGGCCTTTTTTCGAATTGATAAATCAATACCGGGAAGCCATCCCGACTGAAACATGAGAGATTCTAAACGGGACGGACTTCAGCCATATGATTTGCTGCTTTTGGGATGCCTTAGTCAAGGAAGCCAATTATAGGAAGACTGAAATTGACTTCAAAATAATAATGAAGCATTTCGACACGGACCGGATGTTGTGGTCCTTTGGCAGTTTACAGTTGGACTTGACCGCGGAGTTAGTGACGGTCTTTTTTCACCTCCCCACTTGAGGACTAAAAATTATACCCGTTCCTCGATCAGAGGATATAAAGGAACAGGCAGCCAACCTGTTCAAAAATTGCAAGGAAACAAAAGGCCTTTCTTGTACCAATATAAAGAACTTGCTCACATCCGAGCTAAACATAGAAAAAAGAGCTAATCCGAAAAAGGTTGCATCGACTCTGCTGATGTATTTATTCTCAACATTCTTCTTCAGCAGAATGGGGATCAATCTTACATGGGATCTAGTCAACATATGCATTGACATTGATAATGTTGACAAGTATGACTGGGCGAACTCGACTGTGGACTTCTTGTTCTCTAGCATCAAGAAGTACAACAAGGATAAACCAAGCACACTCAACGGATGCACGCTGTTGGTGCAGTATTAGTTTTTGGAGAACACTAAACATAGATTGCCACGGTCAGAGAATCGTCTAATTGGTAGGCCACATTTTATGGCATGAAACATTAGAGACATGTTCAACGTGAATGCCTTAGAGTCAAACCCCAACCTCTTAGAGGCAACTTTTGCATTTATATAAATACTGTACTTTTATGCATTTAAGACAAAAAGAACCTATTCAATTATACTTTGTGATTCAGGAACTTATACTTGGCGGAGCTTGGCCAATGTCCGCCTTTAATTTGACGCACGAACAATTGGTAGGGGACAAGAAAAAGCAAGGGTAACAGGAAAATGAGGAGGAAACTGTTGGGGATAAGAATGATTCCGAAGGTGAAGATAAGATTAATGAGGATAAATCCTTAGAGCTTTCAAAATAGATAAGAATTTTGCATGAAATATAGGATGTTATACTACTAATTACTGGACTACTTCTCCCAGTATTGAAGATTACATGTTCCAGTAATCATAATTACTGGGATTGGTAATGGACTACTTCCCCCAGTAATCCTGATCACATGCCCCAGTAATTAAGATTACTACCTCCAGTAATGTTGCTTTAATAAATTACTGCCCCCAGTAATCTAGATTTCTTTGACCATAAATCAATTACTGCCCCAATATTCGAAATTACTGGCACCAGTAATCAGATTACTGCCCCCAGCAATCCATTATTATTGTTATACATGGGCTGGAGATTCTCATTACATGCATGTTTTATCTATGATTACAGGTCCCACCAAAAAAGAAAAACGAGAATATGGCAAAAAAGGTGGTCCAAATTGTGGATATTGTTGTCGCCAAGTTGTCTCGATTTATCGACAATAACATCAACGTGGACCTACAAAAGTCGGATCTAATGGGCTATCAAAAAACTGTCCATGCCCTCACAAAAAAAATGGTTAACGCTATAGCAGCGTCGTATAAAAGAATCAAGCTGCTAGAGCACCAACATGAAAGAAGGCAGGCTAAACTGCAGGTCACAACACATACAACTCCAAGAGACCAAAATGATCCAATACCACACACTCTAATTCGGGATGATAGGGTTGAAGACACAGTGGACGTAGCCGAAAAAAGGGAGGAAGAAGTTGTCACAGAGAGGGCCGAAGACTGGGGATGGTTTATAAATGAAGAAACATCATTGGCCCAAGTCGACAAAGTGGTTAAACAGATTGCTCAAGAGGTGCCCCCCAAACAAAGGGCCATTACGTTGCCGCCCCAACATTCAATCAAGAAAAATGTGAAAGTACACGACAGAGGTGGAACAAGGCAGAGGGAAAGCGAGTTGGCCACTTCAGCAATCAGTAGGCCACTTAAGAAAGTAAAGGCCCATGGGACCATACAACCATTGCTTATCAATGGGATCGACTGCACAAAAGAACCCTGGCAGACCCTCAACATGAAGATTCAAGAGCATTACCACAGTTTCTGGGAGTCGAACGAGTAAGTACATATTTTTATCCACAAGTTGTAATTGTAAAACTAATTTAAAAAAGCCATACTAATTGATTTTAATTTGTTATCTTAACATAGAAATCTACTACCATGATCTTGAGAACCCGTTCGACCCCATTATAGAAAAAAATATGATAAAAGACATAATTGAGGGGAGAGATTTGGATAAAGATGTAAGAAGCAATTGAATAATTTAGATTACTATCAGTTATCATTTTTTATTACAGTGTGTATTTGGATTGCTTGGGCCAGTAATAAATATTACTGTACCCAGTAATCACGATTACTAGGTCCAGTAATCACGATTAATGGGTCTAGTAATATTAATTATAGGTTCTAGTACTCAGGATTACTGGACCCAGTAGTATTAATTACTGGCCCAAGCAATCCATTACTATTGCACTTTTAACTTCTCTATCAAGTTAAGTGCATGTGCAAAATGTTGCAGGTTTTGAAGCAGTACATTACCATGATGAAGTAAGAGATAGAACAAAAAAAAATGGACAGATTTAGTTTCATTGACTTGGAAGTTTCAGTAAGTAAATATCCGATAAACCAAAAAATTACAGCGCACGAAGATTTACATTCCTGTTAACTTTCCTTTTACAATTTTACTGTATTGCACACCACGAAAAGCTTGCCACATCCAGCAAAGACTTAAATGGAAACGAGTATGATGTTGCAAAGCTCCTCACGAAACCCCTATGGGAAATATTCACTCGCAACAGAATCTTGATTACATTGCATTACTGGACGAGCAGGCATTTCACCCTTCTCCACATAAATAACGATTAGAAGACAATAACCTACATGAACTCCTCCCTACCCGTAAAGGGTAAAAGGTCCGATGATGACAAGTGGAGCAAAAACGTAGAGACAGTGGTAAGGCAACAACCAAATATTAAATCTATATGTATTGGCCAGATTATGTGTTTTCAATATTAATACCTGACTCCATATATTTACCTTGGCCTTGTTAAAAAAAATAATGGCAAACCACATTAAGCATTGGATGAATGACATTTGGCTTGGCGGCCAGTTCCAAACTCAAGCGAGAATTGATCCTGAGGTGTACCGAGAGCAGGTGATTGATCAAGCTCAAAACGGCCCAAAAATTATACATAAAGAGCTGACCGTCAATGAAAAGAGGATGAGGTGGATAATCATGAACAAACACTTGAAATTTGAGTCATACACCTTTGTCGAAAATGTCGACTGCCCACAACAAATACCAGGATCGTAAGTAGCTCAGATATTCATAACCTAGTAATTTTTTTGGTAAATGATATTGTGGCATAATAAACCAAAAATTGGTTATGGTTTTCAGGTCAGATTGTGGTGGGTTCATACTTCACTTCATGAAATGCTTGGTTAATGGGAAGAAGCTGTCCCAAAAGGGAGGGACATTTTTCAGGCAAACATACTCAACAAATTCAAAACCCATAGACCATCGGAATGAACCATGTTGTTCTAAATGATTGTGGTCTGTTGATTATGGTGTAAATGATTGTGGATAATTATTTTAATCTTTTAACAATTCCCTCTTTTTGTAGTCTAGTTTTTTTTTTTTTTGGATTACTTCCCTAGTAATGGATTACTTGACCCAGTAATCATGATTACTGGGTCCAATAATATTTGATTACTGGATCCAGCAATATTAGATTACTGGATCATATAATCCTAATTACCGGACTAAGTAATAATGATTACTGGACCCAGTAATCATTATTACTAGGTCCAATAATAAATATTACTGGACCCAATAATAAGGATAACTGGACCCAGTAATAATGAGTACTGGGGCCAGTAATTATAATTACTAGATTTAGTAATCATGATTACTGGTTTTTGTTCATGATTACTGGTCAAGTAATACAAATTTTCACAAGCAACTTGGAAGGATTACTGGCCACGGTAATCCAGTAGACATGTTTTCACTAGATGATTGTGGTCTGTTGATTATGGTTTAAATGATTATGGATAATTATTGTAATCTTCTAACAATTTCATCTTTTTGTAGTATAGTTTTTTTTGTTTTTGTTTGGATTACTTCCCTAGTAATGGATTACTTGACCTAGCAATCATGATTACTGGGTCCAGTAATATTTGTAGTCTAGTTTGTAGTCTAACTTTTTTTGTACACCATTTATTTTCACTTGTCTATGTTGTAAGAATGCTTGTGTTTGGGTCATTGTGGCAAATTGATGGAATTTGAAAATCTACTTGTCCAGTTATTTTAAACATGAACTGAAGGATGACTGGGGCTAGTAATCCTTATTATTTGGGCCAGTAATCCATTACTGGTGCCAATTATTCCGTTTCATCATTTCGAGTAGCCAGTAATAAGAATTACTGGAACAATAATCATGATCACTGGTTTCTGTTCATGATTACTAGGTCAAGGAATCCAATTTTTTACAAGCAACTTGAAAGGATTACTATCCATGGTAATCCAGTAGACATGTTTTCACAATATGCATGGTTTGGTTGTGATTAAAATCAGAAAGACGTATTAAAATATTAATAATAATTTTCATTAAAAATTTAAATAAAAAAAGAACAATGTGTTTAAAAAAAGGAACTAGGTTAAAAAAAATACAATATCAATTTTTATTCTTCTTATTCTCCTTTCTCTCCTCCGCCTCTACCATCTCATGATTCCTTTTCGTCACTTCCCCAAGCATTGCTCGCATCCTCTCCAAGCACTCTTCAACTTTTGCCGATTCAGCTTTCCAAGCCTTCTGCATTTTATCAGTAAAAATAAGATTCTGAATGCACATCGCGGTGAAGTTGGATGGAGAGTTTGGAGGAGATGACGTGGATGGAGATTTTAGAAGAGTTGACGTGGTGAAGCAAATAAGTGAAAGTTACAAAAATTGAGATATTTGATGGTTGGTTTGATTTGCGAATGACAATCATGTTTATATAGTAGTCCTTTGGAATATGAAAGGTTGTCACTTTGGATCACATGCGTGCATTAATTCTAATTGTTATAATGACGGCCGCAACAACTTTGAAAACCGAATAGATGAATGCATGCTTTCAGAATTTCAAATTACTGCACCAACTTTACAAAGCGAAGAGATTACTGGGGCCTTCTCCAATCCAGATTACTGGGCACAATAATCCAAATTGCTGGAGAAGTAATGGATAATTACTGGCCCCAGTAATATATTACTGATCCAGTAATTCATTACTGCATTAATAACTGGGATTACTGGCCCCTGTTATCCTGTTTACTGGGCAAGCAACTTGGATTACTAGGGTCAGTAATTTGGATTACTTATCCCGAAAATGGATTACTGGACGCAGATATGGATTCCTGTAGCCACTAATATGGAATACTGGGGCAAGTAATCTGGATTACTGGACCCAGTAATTATAGAATTGGTTTCTTTCATATTTTAAAAATGAAAAATACCATGCAAATAAACCATAGAGGCATGGAAACAAATACACTGCGAACTAAAAGTTATTTTTACCCTCATCTTTGTCTGATTTATAGGAACATATAGAACATTAATTGTAGTCATCATCATCATCATCATCATCATCATCCTGATCCTCCTTTTCATCTTTGTCATCATCACCGCTTAAGAGATCATTGTTATATCATTCTATATCGTCTGAGTCGTAAGTCTCGTCATAATCGTCATCCTCGTCGGAGTCTTCATCATTGGGAATATCTATTCGCGGTACTGAATTGAAGTTGATATATAAAGTAGATTTGGGAATACGTATTGCATCAGGTTTTTGATAGGGTTCTTGTACTTCATATAGTGGAGTGGCGGTTGCATCCCTTGCAAGTGTGGTCTTACTGTACGTATCCCTATGTGACACCAAATGGACGATTTTCCATCCCTCACCAGCCGAAGAATCATCTATATAGAATACTTGGCTTGCCGTCTTAGCAAGAATAAATGGAAGGTTGTCGTACCAACTAGTATTCGTGTTGACAGATAAAAGCCCACGATCATACTTTGTGTTACCGGGAACACCAGGGTCGGTGTTGTACCACTTACACATGAACAACACAACTGGCATGTCTTCCGCATATCTTAGTTCGACAACAGCCTGTAGAATCCAAAAATATGTGATGTCACCGGCCATTACCATCACTCCGTTGTTCTAAGTCTTTTTGATCTGGTCTCGTTAATGACACACATACTTGACACTGTTTACGTCACACCGTGAATAAATGGTGCAACGCATAGGCTTAGATGCTAAAATATGTACCTCCCGGTTATATTTAAAAGCATCTTTACTATGCAGATCGTGCATCTGCATAACAAAATTTATGGAACATTAGTCAAATGCATGCGACGTAACAAGTCAGCTAAGGTTGAATGTTTACCCATTTAGGGAAATGGTCAAGAAAATACGCAATACGCTCATCATTAGTTCCATTTGGAGCTAGATCAGCAAACTGATCTCGGTGAATGTATATATATCATTGTGCTTCGGTACAGTTCTCCACCACACACTAGTGAGTCGTCGCCATTTGCGCTCTCCTAAGGCCGGCGGCCCTAACGTAACCGCTTGGCTTCACGATATTGAAAACAACTGAGATGTTCCATTGAGGTGCCTCTGGAATGATTTCATCACTCGCGTTAGGATCATCAATATAGTTATTGATGTAAGCCACACACTCGTGCATGATGTTTCGCTCTGCAATACACCCCTTTAGGTAACGCTTGTTTCTGACATCTTTCTTGAATTCACCGATCTGCCTGTAAAATTGTATAGTTATATACTAGGGATATAGATAATTATAAACAATGAAAAATAATTCATACCTTTCAGTGAAAAACATCCAGGTATAATGTATGGGACCAGTGAGCAGGACATGTTTGGGTAGGTGAATACAGAGATGAACCATGATGGTAAAGAAAGCTGGTGGAAAGATCATCTCTAGCTTGCAGAGAATCATGACAATATCGCTCTGCATCTAGCGGACATCTGACTTCCTCAACTCTCGAGCGCATATCATCTTGAAGAATCTGGATAACTCTACTAGTACGTCGGCGACGTGACTTCCCAAATATGGCTGGATGACCACCGGAAGAACACGCTGAAACATGACATGGCAGTCGTGCGTCTTCAGTCCGTAGAACTTTTTATCAAAGACTTTGACCTTATTCTTTAGGCTTCCCGCATAACCTCTTGGATACTTAACAGCAGCAATATAATCAAATACAGCTCTCTGATCCCTAGACCGAACTGTGTAATCAGCTTGAGGCAGCAACACTTTGCCTGACGGCCCTTTTTTTGCCCAGAGCTTGCTGCGTATGCTTATCTTCTGTAGAGTTACCGAGATTTCGCATCATCCTTAGTCTTTCCATCAAGATTTAAAACAGTGCCGAAGACGTTGTCGCAGATGTTTTTTTCGATGTGCATGACATCTAATGTATGTCTCACACTAAATGTGGATGCAAACTCATTAAAACTTAATCGAAATTACAAACTCAGTACAACATCATGTATTAAGAGGCATACCTGTTTGAAGTCTTTGTGCGGATATGTCGATTGAAAAGGGTATGAATGCTTAATGGTCGTTTCGTAAACTAGTCTTGCAGACATAATTGGTGGGGCAGTTCTGAACTCTTGCTTACCATTAAACGCTGCCGGCTGCGTCCGATAATGGTGATCTAAGGGTAGCCATCTACGCGTGCCTTGGTACGACATTCTTCCATTATTGTGCACTGCATCAATATCGTCCAAACATATGGGACATGCCTTGTACCCTTTCGTCTGAATGCCTACCAACATCCCTAATCCTGGGAAGTTGCTTATGGTCCATATCACGACTGCCCTCATGTTGAATGCCTCTTCACTGTATTGATCCTAAGTCGGCACCCCCGTTTCCCACAACATTTTAAGCTCCTCGATCATTGGCCTCATAAACACATTAAGACACTTTCCCAGAGACTTGGGGCCGGATACAAGCATCACTAGCATGTTAAACTCCTTCTTCATACACAACGATGGAGGAAAATTATAAGACATCATAACAACAGGCCAAGCGCTGTATGGCACGGTCGTAGTCCCATAAGGACTAAACCAGTCGAACGCTAGAGCGAGGCGCACGTTTTTAAAGTCAGACGCAAATTGCGGATGTAACCTGAAAATGACAAGACAAAATTCAATACTATAATATATAATAAATTATTAATTATTGTATATGTATACACAAATACAAACTGTAAACATATACTTCGCCTATCGAAATCCTTCTATGCTTCCCCATCCGCTGGGTGTCTCAGAAATTCAGGATCTTTTGCTGTTCTTTCGCCGTGCCACCGCATTTCCTTTGCAGTGCATTCGGACATGTATATACGCTGTAACCTCGGTGCCAAAGGAAAGTACCGAACAGTCTTTCGGGCAATCCGCTTACCACTGCTTGTATCATCTTCTTTCCATCTCGACTCACCGCAAACAAGACATTAATCTAGATGTTCACCCTCTTTGTAAAACAAGAAGCAACCGTAGGAACAAGCGTGAATCACCTCATAACCCATGCCAATCTTTTTCAAGGTCTTCTTCGCAACTGCGTATAAGTCCAGGTATTTGTTTCCATCAGGTAGCAGATAATTCATTTTCGCAACCCACTTGTTGAAGGCCGTGTTCGTTATATTACAACCCTGCGTCAACTGCAACACTCTAAGCATAGAGCACAACACAGTCATTTTACAACCCTCGTATAGCGGAGTCATTACTTCATCCAATAGACGCTGATATAACATCATATTTTCTTTGACAACTGGATCCGCTTGAAATGCAGTGTCAACACCAGGGAGATTGTACGATTCATGGAATGGAAAAGTATCTTGCACGAACATCACAGTTAGGTTACTACAATGATCAACACTGTTACTCGAAAACACTGTTACTCGAAGAAGCCGTGTACTGTTGTTTTTTTCGCACTTCACCGTGTAACTACCATAAGGTATACAATGGCATTATACCGTTACTTATCAAGTGGGCGTATATGTCATCCAAGCTGAGCTGTGTGCCCATGTTATAACACCGTTTGTAAGGACATTGATACAATCCCGTCGCACTGTTGCCATTCTCTCGTACAAACATGCAGAAATTCATTACCCTTATAATGAATTGCATTGAACCTCTTGAGCATTTCATTCAAGATTTATCCATTTTCACTGCTATATAACATATATATATTTTAAACAATAAATATATATTTTCAGCAATAAACATATATTTTCAAATATAGAAATCTATAAATCTATACTAAAATATTAGCATCCACTACCAATAATACGAACCAAGAGATCAAATAGGAGCAACAACTAACAGCAAGACCATATATTCAACAAAAAATATACATTTTCTACACAAATCTCAACGTATTTTAAATAATTAATATATTCTCAAATCTAGAAATCTACAAATTTATACTAAAATATTTGTATCCATTATCAAAAATACTAACCAACAGATCAAATAGGGGCAACAACTAACAACAAAATCATATATTCAACAACAACTATACATTTTCTACACAAATCTCAACATTTATATAAATACACAAATTACTAAAAAATTAATATTGATAAGAGATAAACTAACTAAAGATCAAAAAAACCTTTAACGAGGGGAATGTTGTTGATTTACAGTTTTAAATCGCCAAAATCGCCCAAAAATCAGACCACAACCTTCAGATCCCGAAAATGGAGGAGCTGCGGTTACTTTATTTTGAAAATATCCTAGGTGACGTACGTATACATACGTACGTCGCCTAATAAGAGAGGTAATTCCTGGTGGACCACCACTTATATAAAATGCTCGTGATCAATTCATTTTAGGCGACGTACGTTATTTCTCATGTCGCCTAAATTATTCTTAGACGACCAATAAAATACCTAGGTCGCATAAATTAATCTAGGCGACGAATGAAAAACTTAGGCGACGTATATATTTATACGTATAAATTATTCTTAGACGACCAATAAGAATATCTTAGGCGACGTATATATTTATACGTCGTATAAGTATATATAGGGCGACGTAATATATTGAATACGTTGCCCAATCTACCGACTTGTGTAATGAATATACATATAGTTTGCACTAGAACTTGTTCGCGGAGAAAGATGTACGTGGGGTCTAGAGGAAACCATAGACTTCCTAAAATTTTGCAAAACTTTAGAGTATATGTAATAGTTTTGGAAAATAAAAGGACATGTATTACAATATGTTTATATATGTTGTAAATTAATATATAAATTAGATGGACATATTAGATCGAGTTGGTTCAGTCCAGTAGCATTATATATCTTTGTGGCATTATACAAACACGCAAAGGACCGAGACCCACGTTTTCCTTTTAAATTTCAGACAAAGCATATTATAAATTTCAGACAAAGCATATTATAAGTTGAACTCCTTAATTCTTCTTTTCTTTTTTTTAAAGGCATTGAACTCCTTCATCCTTTATATCATGATTTCCCCCTAAAATTTTCATTTAGCAACCGGAACCAGACTCTTCACAGGCCTATGCGCCTGGTCAGATTGAAAAATTAGGGGTAATTTCAACCTTCTCACCATCAGTTATCTCTTTTCTATCCTATTTCAGGTGAAAATAATTTTTTTTGTTGTTGTTGATGTTGGCTTTCTATATCACCGCGACCAACTACGGTGGCTGGGGGTAAAAGAAAATCCACAGGAAAAAGGTAGTAAAGAAGAGGTCCAGCGATTGATAGAGAAGCTATATATAAAATTGTTGTGAATGACTGAAGCTTTTCTTTTTTCTTGCTTAAATTAAGCCATATCTATTTGTTTTATGTTAAAAATAGAGTCGCTCAAAAGGGGGCAAAAACACATGTCAAATATTGCATGTATTAAGATTCCGGCTGAAACTCAAATAGCTAAAAGTGGTAATGTTTCTACATGAAGCCTAGGGGTTTGAACCCCCCCTCCCCCTCTCTTCTTCCTCCTTCCTTGAATCACCCGAATTTATTCACAATTTGCGTGGGAAACTAATTATATCATTTACAATACTTCAATGTTTAATTAGCTTGCAATTTTTCAAACTTTAGAGGTATGATTGAAATTTTGGTCAAACTTTAAGATTTATCGTATCAATTAGCCAATTTCTTATATATATTCAAAGTCCATACACATGTGCACAAAAATCGAATTTAAATTAAATGAAATATAATTCAAGATCCATTTATCTTCCAGAAACACTTCTTTTTCCCTTTCCTTTTCCCATAATATATAGAGTCCACCTTTTTCCTTCTAGATGGAGTTTAGAGAATTCTTTTCTCCAAACACGTGAGAAACAAATTAAATTTCCAACTTAAACCGACAGCTTCTGCAATTATTAACCGAAAGGAAACCTCTTTTAATTCCACTAATTATCCAAAAGAATAAAGACTTAATTTATTTGCTTTTAATTTCTTAATCAATTAACCCCTTTTTCATCCATGGATGTTACTTCTTTAACTCCCTAATTTAGTGATAGCGACCTCTGCCTACTATTAGGAATTATAACTTGTTCAAAGAACATCACTTTGATTTAGCAAAATATAATTAATTACTTTGGTAAAACCATTAATGCTATTAAAGTTTCGACTTTTGAAAATATTTACTTGCTATCTTTTATTATGCTACGTATATAGCTATAAAAACAATGAATAATGACTGTACTTGTGGATGAATTGTATTTAGGAATTTAGAGAAAACTCTTTCTAGCTTGTGCAGTGAGAAACAAGGATTAGGATTCAGGATGCCAAATTTATATTATTGACAAATTATCTCATATGTGACATGACTTAACTAAATACGCGGAAACATTATACTTGATCCTTCTTAGATTAAAACGTACATTTTTTTAGAATATAATCAATTTATAAAATTACGATTGTTGATAAAATATTATTTTTAAATTGAAAATTCAACGGTACGAGCGAGATTTCTTCTTAATTTTAGAGAAAGACTATTACCTATATGCAACTTGAAGCAATGTACGTAATTAAGGAAATTGAAAATAATATCTACATTAATAACTTGCTACAAAATTACTATGTTAGAAGACGAATATCCAATCCAAATCCAATATTTATTAGATGAGGGGGGAAAAACACTTCGTCATATTCCTGCGTAAACATCAATTGACACTAGTATTTAATAATAATGTTGTGCAAAGGATTTATCCTATGATTGTCAATCAATTGACACGCAGTCAAGTAATTAATTATCGCACTCAAAAGGTCAGTACTCGGTTAAATCCGCTTATAAGCACCTATTTAATGCTCAGTTTACTGATTTTAATCCTCCAGTAACAAGCTGGAAATTAGTATGGACCTTGAAAATTGAGCCGAAGACGAAGAACTTTCTTTGGTGGGTTATATCGAATTGCTTGCCTACGACTGCAAATTTATTTCGTAAGGCAGTGGCCGCTTCTCCAGTTTGCCCACTATGCCGTCAAGGTGAAGAAGATGAAATGCACACACTGGTTCACTGTTCTCATGCTCAACGTGTTTGGGCCTGCTCTAGCATCGATATTCAAGGTGGAATGGGGTTAAATTTTACGGCATGGTGGAATAATATGGTGCGTAATAATAGTCAGCGGACTATGGAGAAGGTTGCGTCAATTTTTTGGGGGATATGGAATGATAGAAATTCTCAAGTCTGGGAAGGCAGGTCTCTTGAGCCTACTGTAGTGATTCATAAAACGCTGCAACGCTTGGTCCACTGGCAGCAAGCAAATATCAGGTCGGGAAGAGACGGTCAGCAAAAAGTTAATAATGTTTTGAAGTGGAGCAAGCCAGCTTTTGGGTGGAGGAAATGCAACTTTGATGCTAGTGTATCTTCTGATTTTATCGGGTTTGGAGCAGTGGTTAGAAATGAAAATGGTGATTTCATTGCAGCGGTTAGAGGGTGTATTCGCGGTAACTATTCGGCTTTGCTAGCGGAGAAATTAAGCCTTAGAGAAGTTCTTAGCTGGATAAAGACGAACGAGATAAATAAATTGATTATTGAATCTGATGCCCAACTTCTAGTCAAGGCAATGCATTGAGAGACGGCGAATGATTCTCATTTTGGTATTATCGTTAATGATTGTAAATCTCTTTTGAGAGATATTGATCAACGTGTAATTACGTTTGTGCCTAGATCAGCTAATGCTACTGCTCATCGCTTAGCGAGGGTGGAACATTTCATGTCTGGTTGGGAGTGTTGGGGAAATGTCCCACCTCCGTTTATTTCGGATGTTTTGTTCTCTGATTCTAATTAATCTATTCCTTCCTTTTCAAAAAAAATTTATCGCACTCAAAATGAATATATCCTCAGATTTGATGTGCACCAATTATTGAATATGGAATCAATTATTCTTTCAATCCAACTTTCTTCTTCCTTTTCTTTTTTTTTTCTTTAAGCCATAACGCAAAGAACTTAATAATAATAAAAAAAAAATAAGACCACATTTCCAGCCTTTCAGGCGACAATTTGGGACATGCATGCAGCAAATAGATATACTCCCTCTATCTCAATTTAATTGTCCACTTTCTATATTTAGCATATCGTTAATTACAACAATTTTTTTATTTTTAATATTACCCTTTAAGCTTCCCCCGCTTTCTTTATTTTTGGTCCCACCACCTTTTTTATTGCAAGAAAAGTAAAGGTCATATTCAGAAATAAGTATTTTTTCTTGGAGTAATCATTATGTCTCATTAGTTTTTAGTTTTTTAAAGTGTGATAATTAAATTGGTACGGAGGGAGTACAATTCACCATGCAACGATGTCATAAAATGACGTAATACTCTTCAATTATAAATGACGTCATATTTCATTGGATGGACGAACTCAGGATCTAGCTACTACCCCCAAAAATAAAAGAATAACTGATTGAAAAATGGCACGCATATAGCATCAAATCAGACTAATACATGAGGCGATGAGTAAGACTAATTACCATCTATTTTAAATTAATATATTAGTTTGACTTTTCAATATATTTTTAATTATTCACTAATAACAATTCAAAAGGCCAAAATTTGTCTATTATTGTCAAATATAGTACATTGATTATATTTAAAATAAGACAACCGAATACTCTTCATTTATGACACCTAAAAAAATATGAAATAATTTGTGACGAAAACAATTACTTGCTACACTACACAGCAACTAATTCAATGTGCCTAGATCGTTTGGCAAACTTTCTTGATTCCGAACTCTATAATCGTTGCTTTGAAAGTTTTAATGAAATGATTCATAAAGTAAGATTAAAAAAGATAACAAAAAATTACAACAAACACCAATCATGAGCCGCCACTCCATCACTAAATATATAGAGAGAAGATGATAGTATAGACTACTGCTAACTTGATCGAAAACAGTTTTAACTTCCACCAAAAGCAGTAATTGCAAATTACAATGATGAAATATATATCATATGAATTATTACCTAGTACAACTTTTACAATAGGCACAAACTTCTTTTTTCTTTCCCTTTTGACATGGTGATTAATTAATTAACACAAATATAAATATACACGCTAGTAAGCAAAATTAATTTGGCATTTCACCAGGATTAAGTCGTCGTCTTCTGGTTATTGTTGTTGTTATTGTTCTTGCGAAGAGTGAAAATAAAATATAGAGCAATCATCCATGTAACGGGCTTCCTCCTTGGTGGAATCAAGCTGCTATTCTTCTTCTGTGGCTTGGAGCCTACTGATGATGAGTTAATTGTCTGTGCTTTCTCCTCTCCCTCTCCCTCTCCCTCTCCCTCATATGGCTTGTCCACTTCCTTTCCCATCTCTTTTATTTTTTTTTCTAATTCTCTCTTTGTGTGATATATTGTAATTTTCTGTATGCTGAATGAAGAGATAAGGCCGGGTACCCTAATATATATAGAGTGAGGGAGGGATATGATTTCTCTTTTTCTTTTTTCCCTTTCTTTTCTTTTGTTTAATTAAGCGTATCTGCATATGTAGCGTGTATGTTAAGCTAGATATAAAACTACACTATTAAGTCAGGGGAGGAGATTAATGTTGCATTTGAATCGGCTCAGAATCCAACACGAGACTTCAAAATTCAGTTGGAATCGTTTCAGTAGCAGAGCCAGGATTTCAACTTATATAGTGGGAGCTAAGTAATTTTATTTATTTACAGGGAGTAATAACACTAAAATAAAAATTGTATATTAAACATCTATTACATAAAGAGGGGCACAAAAAAAGATAGCAAGTTATGAAAAAAAAAATTATGAGGCTTCATATCTCGACAACATTGAAAGGCATCTTAATTTTTAATATTTTTTAATGTAACTTTCTCAAAGTTAAAGAGTGTTTTTTTTTCTCAACAAATTCACACATTTTCATATATATATGTATATATATATTGCACTATCCCTAGAGGGTTTG
Organism: Lonicera japonica; assembly: GCA_021464415.1. Taxonomy (NCBI): domain Eukaryota; kingdom Viridiplantae; phylum Streptophyta; class Magnoliopsida; order Dipsacales; family Caprifoliaceae; genus Lonicera; species Lonicera japonica. The sequence continues at coordinate 42,841 of JAKCWG010000570.1, forward strand.
AGAGATATTTGTTGTTTATATTTAGAAGAAAGAGACTTAGACATTCCTTTAAATAAGTAGGATAAGAGAAAGTAAGATATATTTCAAAAATATAATATATATATATATATATATATATATGGGTATGTCATATGTGAGTTATTTCATTCTAAAAATAAATAGTACTCTAGGTCTTTAATTGTTTGCTGTTTAATTGTTAAATTGATCGATGGATAGAATCTTATATCAGGGGCAAACCTACAATATGATCATGGTTAATATCAGTTTTTTTGTATAATTAATGGGATCAAAAGTGAAGATCAGCCTTTCTCTAATAATCACTAGAAATCAAACCCTTGAGTTTTAAAAAAGTTATAGAAAAAATCTCATAGTTTCAAATTTCACACAAAGACCCTTGTAGAAATATAAAAATACCATACCTACCTACAATATAATTTTTTTTTTCAAATCAAAGTGGGGGCTTAATTCCCCACTAGTTCTATGTTCCTTCCATCCCTGGATCTAGGGGTGTTGTGGCGAACCCGAAAACCGAACGACCGAACTATACCGAGTCAAACCGATTAGTTAAAAATTGAACCCAAAAAAAAAACCAAAATTGAAACAAAGAAATTGAAACCGAATATGTTTGGTTCGGTTTTTTAGTGTAACAGTTTAAAACCGAACCAAACCGAATCATTGCATATATGACTCAAAAATAATATTACTTAACTATCTAAATTTTTATGTTCCTATAATTTACAAGCTCTAGTTAGAACCCAACTCTTAAATCTATCATGAATATTGGAGATATATTATAAATGTAATAGCTAATATTTTTTGTCCAAAATAAGTAGAAGCAAGTATAAAGTAATTATTTTTTCTCACCAAAATAATCGTTGCCTTACAATGTTTACTTTTACACACACACACACACACACATATATATATATGAAAACCGAATAAAAATGAACCAAAATTGAAGCAAAAAGTTTGGTTTGATCGAATTTGGGTTTGGGTTTGGAAGATTTGAAAACTGAAATCGAACTTTCAAATTCGATTTGGGTTTTAAGTCTTAATTTCTATCCCGGCCAAAATTAAAAACTCCCCTATCTAGATCAATTACCACCAAAACAATTCATTCGCTCTTGTGTATATTATTATGTTTATTAGAGTAAGAGCGTTTTTATACAAAAAGTGAAGTTTAAAAGACTACTAAAAACAAAAACTTTTATAAATTTTATATATTTTACACAAAATAAGATTTTGCATTACTGTTGGAAATGATCTAAAAGGAAGCCTATAAAACTCAAGGCATCCACTTCAAATTAAATTGAAGAGTTACTAGAAAAAAAAAAAAGAAAAAAAGAAGAAGAAGTAAGAGAGCGATTTACACTTTCTAAAAGAAAACCCTCAAAGACTTGGGCCCATCCCATTAGGCAAGAATACATACCATTCAATTTGAAACAATAATCACATGTTTGACGTTCCGTTTGCTATACTTCGGATAAAAAACGAATATAGCTAGGACTTTTTGTTGAAAAAAAATTGTTTTTAAGTAACTTTTTTTGTTATTTTGAGGGTAATTTTAAATGGGGTTTCACACTCGGTTGTGAAAGAAAATTATAGATTTGTGTTCTCCTCCGTGAGTACATTGAGATCGTGTATTTGTTTGCTCAAAACGGATTTGGGGTGAACGAGAAATTGTCACCCAAATTGAGCTACTTGAGATGGAAAATAAAATGGGAAATGTTAGTCCCACATTGGAACTTTAAGAAAACATTTTATGAGTTTATAAAGGATAACCTTTCCCTAAATCATAAGTTTCTAAGAAATATAAAGCTTTCTCTTGTGCACCCAAGCGTCAAGCTAGTTTTCACTACATTTTCTGATATTTGTGATATGTTTTTAAACTATTATTTTACAAGATTAATTGTTAAATGACCCAAAAACAAGAAAATTAAAGTTGAATTCCCTCTAAATTAAAAGCAAGTATTATAATAATAATAATAATAACCGTACCACGTTATATGACCCAAAGAAAGAAAATTAAAGTTGAATTGCCTTTAAATTAAAAGCAAGCATTATAATAATAATAACCGAACCTTCGGCCAATATGCCACAACTTTAAGGTTTAAAACAAAATATATCCAAATTAATGATCTCAAGAAAAAGCAAAATGGGTATTATTCTGAGAACTCTCCTTGCTATATTATTGAGCTAGGGAACATAAAATTTGATTAAGGTAAATTGGGCGGCCTAACACAATTGAGAGCTTATATATCAGGTGAGACCTATAAGTCAGGTGATAACTGAGAGAACCAAAAGAAGTAGATAAAGACATGCAGAGTTGCTTACATCAATTTGTACTGAGGTCATCGAACCTCAGCCAATTTCTGCTTGAAGTGGCACACGTGAAAAGAGCACAAGGAGTACGTGAGAAGAATATTACCGAATCGTACGGACTTGTAGAGAATTGTGTTGGTCCACACCACTATAATCATACTATTTCAGAATCGACCCGTTAGTTGTGGATAAGGGAAGAAATACTAGATTGTTATCCAAGTCCTTCCCTCTTTGGTCATTTTACTATTAACTATAATGAGTATATGTAACCCTAATTCTATACGTATGAATAGAAAAGGGATAGCTCATGAAAAGAGATTGGCATATATTTCTGTGTTGAGAGAGAGCTGGTAGCTTGTCTCCTTCATTGTTAACAGCCTTAGCTTAATACAAAATATACACACAAAGGGTGGAAGTAGTCTAGACCTACCATCTATTGACAAGAAGAACCATCCTATAAACAAAAATCATTTGTCTATACTCACATTTATCTTAACCTCATTGGATTCACTGTCATTAATCTTTACTGCGGGTTGGGCCTAAATTTTTGGCCATCTACAATTACATATAGTAATTAATTTATTTTCTGATTATGGTATGTGGTACATGACACTATTAGGAATGTTGTTGGTTTTGACTATCTAATAAGGTCTTGAATTTTTAATTTTTTTTTTTTTGAGAAAATGTGTATGTATTTAAACATTCATTTTAGAATGGCATAGACTTGATTATTAATTAGTTAATTTCCATGGGCAACATCAATTATGAGTTACAAAAGAATAACCTCCAAAGGGTGAATTAGTCATTATGTGTTTGAGTATCCATTCCACCTCAGCACAAAATGACAAAACATCAATTATCCGGCATTAACGAAGGAGCTATCGCTCATTTCCAATCTAGCTTGTAGTTGGCACTAAAAAAAGGCATGGGGTAATAGTTGGCACAAATTTTCTGATTAAAGAAGAGAAAAGAAAAGCAGAAAAAAGTAAAGAAAAGAGAAATCATATTTATATCCCAAGCTCTATAAATATTGGGGTATCCTTACCTATTCATATATGAAAAAAGATATATAATTACTTGCAATATATCACACGAAGTGATAGAATTAAAAAAGAACAAAGAGATGGCAGAAGATCAAGTGGTGAATCCATATAAGATAACAAGGAGAGATTGAATTGAAGTAGACAGCTTCAAACCAAAGAAGGAGAGCGGCTTGATTCCACCAAAGAGGAAACCAGTTACATGGATAATTGTTCAATATTTTGCTTCTACTCTTTTCAACAACAAGAAGAAGAAGCAGAAGAATATGATGACTTAATCCTGGTGATGCTAGCTAGATTATTAATTTACTTAGCTTAGAGTAAGTGGTTGGGGATCGGCGGCCACTCCTAGGTCCGAGTCTCACCAAGAAAAATTTAGGACGGGTTTTCGATATTTACAGTTAAAAGGAGTAAATTAGAGCTTCTTTCTAATTATAAAAAAATTACTTAAATTATGTATTTGTGTTAATTAAAAAAAGAAAAGAAAAGAGAAGTTGTGTACTATGAATAATTCATATGGCCATTATATTACTGTTATCATAGATATATATTTTAAAAATGCTTTGATGCTTTCACAGTGGCAATCGTCACAACTCTAATTAAATGCTATTATCATTTATTCTCTCTCTATATATATACATAAATACATATATATATATATAGTGATGGATTGGCTGTTGATCAGCGGTGCAATAGTCTATGAATAATTCCATTAAATCTTTCGAATAATAGCTGCATATAGAGACACTCACGATATAGACCGAAGAAAGATAGTGAGATGATATTGTATTAGTTGGTGTGTAAAGTAGGGACTTAATTCCCTATTCTCCATTACCCCTATAGATTCAATCTTTTTTCAATAAAATTTATTTCAAGGGCTCAATTTTTCTCAATAGAATTTATTTCAAGGGTAAATTAAATAAATAAATTGTTTCAAGAAATTTGGTAGACATAATTTTTATATATAATAAAATTATCTCTACAAAATTTTATAATAAAATATAAATTGGAAGTAAGCACAATAAAAATTATTACATATTTATTTTTTGTCTATTATTTTTTTTAATATACGTACATCTCACTTATTCTAAATTCAATCTAGCTTCTGATAAAATTTTATAAAATTCAAATGTTCAATTACATTAACGTACGGCTTCAAACTCCCACTCGTGTTTAAATTGAAATTTTAATTTGAAACAGATAGACGATGAATTCTAAAATTTTAATATACTATAGTTAATGTGTTGTTGTCTTGTGTGTCCCGTTTCTTTTTTTTTGCAATTATTCTTTGGGAGCGAATATCGATGTTAGTGGATATATGATCGAGGTCATATATTGATCGAACGAAATATGATCGTCAATATTAAATAGTATGATGCACGTCGTTTTATGAATCCTTGCAGGGTGAGCCGTAATATTTGTCTATTGCTGCTCACAGCCTTACAGTACCAATTGAAAAAATAAAATAAAGCATGCATGACCCAAAATATATTCTCAGATTTTCGAAAAAGTAAAATAATTAATATCTTTATATATAGAGTGTACTTGAAGTAATGATTGATTTATCTTACATATTTGAGTCAATTGAAAACTTAAGTTTATTAATATTTTTTTTTATAAAAGTCGGTAAAAATGATTTTTATAATTTATTATCTTAATTAAATTTTTTTAAAAAACTTATTTATTTAAACCCTCAATCACACAATCCGTACCAATTAGTCATTAAGTTAAAAAATTACTTAAAATTCACCTTATATATATAAATATTATCAAATTTTTAAATAAAATAAAATGGTGCGCTGCTATTACTACCAGATTATGTAGCACACTTACTATGAGTATAATATCATATATATATATATATAGAGAGAGAGAGAGAGAGATTACAAATAACAAAAAATTTCATAGCTCTTCGATCTAATTTCGGCCAAGGTGATCCAGTTCGAGTATTAAATAGATAAATTTTTTCATGAAACTTGGTAGAGATGATTTTTATAATGAGTAAATCATGTCCACAAAATTTAATCAAGAAATTCAAACCAGAAGTGGGCGTGATAAAAAAATGGATGCATTTGTTTATTTTCGACCATTTAAATTTTAGATCATCATCTCACTAATTTCTAGGTTGAATTTTTTGATAAAATTTTGTGGAGATTATTTACTCAGCATAAAAATCATCTCTACCAAGTTTTAAGAAAAAATTCATCCGTTTAGTCGTCAAACTAAATCACTTTTGACGGAATTGGACCAAAAGGTAATGAGGAGGAGCCATGTCCAAATTTTTCATAGATTGGTCTTTAGCGACGAACTTTTGTTACTAAAACATTTTGAGATGTTTTTCAAGCTAAGGACCGAAATTCTTTTCTAACTGCTAGTGTGTAACAAATTTGATTATTATTTACGTCTATATATATATGATAATTTTTAATATGTAAATTGAATTTTCTGGTGATTATATTTGCTCAATTAGACTAAGGTTGCATATTCGAATTCTATATTATACATATAATTTGCACTGGATCTTGTTCGCGGAGGAAGATGTACGTGGGGTTTAGAGGAAACCATAGACTTCCTAAAATTTTACCAAACTTTAGAGTATATATATGTAATAGTTTTGTTAGTCAAAAAAAAAATATGTAATAGTTTTGGAAAATATAAGGACATGTATTGCAATATGTTTATGTTGTAAATTAATATATAAACTAGCTTATTACCCGTGCGATGCACTAACATTGTATGAATTATTTTTCATAAGTGTGTATATATATCATGTTTATTTTTGTGTATACATGTCTATACTTATATAATTATAGTCAATTTTTTTAAAATATAAAATTTATCAAATCAAATAATAATCATGAGTTTACATAAATGATAAATAATATAATACATTAAATAAACACATTTTGTTACATCATCTAGTAAATTGAAATTTAAAAGTTAATTAGTGCTTGTGTTCCTTCCAATTGTTTTCTTAACTGAACCATCGCAGAAAAAGACTCATGAGAGGAGTGGAAAATACAATACAAATTTCTCTAAAATAGAAAATAGCACATAGAAATATAGTAAATTTTGTTGAAAAAAAAAAGAGGTTGAAGATGCTAGTTAGTTGAAAAATAAACAATTTATATTAATAGAACTATTCTAAAAGAATATATATTTACATAATCTTTTGTGCAGCCATAAAGAGATGGATAGGTAAAGAGAGCATTTGTAAATGCATGTTAGTTCTAATTATGTGGCTCCATTCATGGTACAAAAAAATTCACATATTTCAAAAAACTATAAAATTAAGGCTTATATTTATACATTGTGTTGCTTTGTGTAAGTCTACATAAAGGAAAATTATAGTATATACGATAATTATACTAACCAAAAGTTCAGCAGCACAACTTCAAGGTCTAAAATGCAACATGGTACCCTTCTTCAAATAGAAGCAACAACAAAAAAGTGGCAACTACGTGCATCAATTTTTCTCAAGATTTTAATGCCTCTTGTGTTTGACTTGAAGATAGTGTAGTCATGGATTGCAATTACTTCCTTAGTCATGAATTGTACCCGCAAGATAAAAACTTTACCATTTAGAGAAACAACACCTAAACACACACACAAAGCATTAACATAACATTAACAACAATTACAAAATTAGCTTAAATTTGACAATATAAGTTAAAAACTTTTGTTCAAAAAAAAAGTTAAAAACTTGCTACACAATCAGGTGAACATATATAAACTCACCCGCATTCACAAAATGTGATTGATATATGCAACTCGTTCGTAGTTGTCAATGCCATTTTTTTATTGAAATACACGACAAACTTTACATGATATAATTAATTTCTACTGTCAAAAATGAAAACCAAAAGTAGTTAACATATAATCAATTTGAATAGGAAACAATTTTACTACCCAAAAAGTCTAAAAGCGCAAGAGTATAGGTAAGAATGAGATTAAGTGCTTACCGTCTAAGTTTACTCATTCTTTTTTCACATTTCCTCAAACGAACTTGATTCTAACATTTCAGGCTAGGCTTCAAGGGAGGTAGTACTCACTTACACTAACTAAATCCATAAAATAACAACCAAAGTTATTGTATTATTCATTAAAGAAAGAGTAAATATAAATCGTATTACAAACAATCATAACCTAAGTAATACTGAAAATAGTCTGTTACCTTCAACATGTAGAATTCCTAGAGAAATTGCACTTCAAAATAGTCCATAAATAGTGCATACGGAAGGATAAATGTATCTCTCTTGTTTCCAAAAAAAATGAGGAAAAATGGATGATACTACTTATTAAATTATAACTGATTTTACATTCCCAACTTCACATCATTCCCGCTTTATCTGGTTACTATTCTATAAGTCTTCTTCGTTGCATTTCACCAAACAGGTTGTATGAACTGTGTAGAGCTTAAAACAATAACAAAAAAAAAAATTTAAATTGAAGAAAGTAAATTATAATCCTTATTGTGATACTATAAACCAAGTTAAATTAATATGTGTAGAAATTACTCATTCAAAGTTTTCAAAGATTTAAAATAGAAAAAGTGAAAATTGTTACCTTTCTAATCCAATACCTTCCTTGCCTACATACTTGATTGATTTCCCAATACTTATGCTGCAAGAGAACAAAGAAGATATACAATATCCAACAATTAAGTGTAATAGTAACATGTACGGAAGCTCTTGTATTCTTATATGATATGATATGATGATGTGATCTGAGAAAATACTTTAGAGATGGAGGAACCCAAAAAGATGGAAGTAATGGATCGCATATGAAAACCGAAGGAATTATCGGGAAAAAAAAATTAAAAAGGAACTCAAGTGTTGTAAAGAGAAGGGAAAGCCACTTGAAGCTAGGAATCCCAATAAAAAGATGACAAAATGGTGGGAAGTGAGAAAGTATAATCGTTCCGTAATTAATGCCAGTGTAATATATTAAGAAGGGTGAGGCGGAGGACTTCCTCCGTTTTACTATATAGTATAGTATGTACACTAGATGGACATATTAGAGTTGGTTCAGTCGATCCAGTAGCATTATATATCTTTGTAGCATTATACAAACACGCAAAGGACCCAGAGCCACAAACTTCCACTCCACGCCCAAATGCATCAATCTTCTAAATTTCCAACAAAGCATATAAGTTGAACTCCTTAATTGTTTTTCTTTTTTTTTTTTTTGAGGCATTGAACTCCTTAATTCTTTGCCATGATTTCCCCTAAAATTTTAATTTAGCAATCGGAACCAGACTTATTCACAGGCCTACGCGCCTGGTCAGATCGAAAAACTAGGGTTATTTTCAACCTTCTTTCCATCAGTTATCTCTTTTCTCTTCTATTCCAGGTGAAAATAATTTATTTATTTTGTTGTTCATGATGGCATTCTATATCACCGCGATCAACTATGGTACCTAAGGGTAAAAGAAAATCCACAGGAAAAAGGTAGAAAAGAATTGAAGAGGTCCACCGATTGATAGAGAAGCTATAAAATTGTTGTGAATGATTGAAGCTTTTCTTTTTTCTTGCTTAAATTAGGTCATACTACTTGTTTTATGTTAAAAATAGAGTTGCTCAAAAAGGGGCAAAAACGCATGCAAAATATTGCATGTATTAATTAAGATTGGGGCTTAAACTCAAATAGTTAAAAGTGGTAGGGTTTCAACATGAAGCCTAGGGTTTGAACACCCCCCCCCCCCCCTCTTCCCCTCTCTTCTTCCTCCTTTTTTGAATCACCTGAATTTATTTACAATTTGCGTGGGAAAAAAATTGTATCACTTACAATACTTCAATGTTTAATTAGCTTGCAATTTTTCAAACTTTAGAGGTATGATTGAAATTTTGATCAAACTTTAAGATTTATCATATCAATTACCCAATTTCTTTTATATATTCAAAGTGCATACACATATGTGAACAAAAATCTAATTTAAATTAAATGAAATATAATTCAGGATCTATTTATCTTCCAGAAACACTTCTTTTTTCCTTTCCTTTTCCCATAATAGAGTCCACCTTTTACACTCTAGATGGAGTTTAGAGAATTCTTTTCTCCAAACACGTGAGAAACAAATTAAATTTCCAACTTAAACCGACAGCTTCTGCAATTATTAACCGAAAGCAAACCTCTTTTAATTCCACTAATTATCCAAAAGAATAAAGACTTAATTTATTTGCTTTTAATTTCTTAATCAACCCCTTTTTCATCCATGGATGTTGCTTCTTTAACTCCCTAATTTAGTAATACCGTACCTCTGCCTACTATTAGGAATTATAACTTGTTCAAAGAACATCACTTTGATTTAGCAAAATGCAAACTTAATATAATTAATTACTTTGGTAATACCATTAATGCTATTAAAGTTTCGACTTTTGAAAATATTTACTTGCTATCTTTTATTATGCTACGTATATAGCTATAAAAACAACATATAACGACTGTACTTGTCGATGAATTGTATTTAGGAATTTACAGAAAACTCTTTCTTGTGCAGTGAGAAACAAGGATTAGGATTCAGGATGCCAAATTTATATTATTGACAAATTATCTCATATGTGACATGATTTAACTAAATACGCGGAATTAAACATTATACTTGATCCTTCTTAGATTAAAAAGTACATTTTTTTAGAATATAATCAATTTATAAAATTACGATTGTAGATAAAATATTACTTTTAAATTGAAAGTTCAACAGTACGAGCGTGATTTCTTCTTAATTTTAGAGAAAGACTATTACCTTTAAGCAACTTGAAGCAATGTAATTAAGGAAATTGAAAATAATATCTACATTAACAACTTGCTACAATATTACTATATTAGAAGACGAATACCCAATCCAAATCCAATATTTATTAGATGAGGGGGAAAAAACACTTCGTCATATTCCTGCGTAAGCATCAATTGACACTAGTATTTAATAATAATGTAGTGAAAAGGATTTATCCTATGATTGTCAATCAATTGACACGCAGTCAAGTAATTAATTATCGCTCTCAAAATGAATATATCCTAAGATTTGATGTGCACCAACCATTGAATGTGGAATCAATTATTCTTTCAATCCATTTTTTTTATTTTTTATTTTTATTTTCTAAGCCATAACGCAAAGAACTTAATAATAATAAAAAAAAAAAGACCACATTTCCAGCCTTTCACGCGACAATTTGCGACATCCATGCAATTAATTAGATATACGATTCACCATGCAATGATGTCATAAAATGACGTAATACCCTTCAATTATAAATGACGTCATATTTCCTTGGATCGACGAACTCGTGTATCTACTACGTCCCAAATCAGACCAATACATGAGGCGATGAGTAAGATTAATTACCATCTATTTTAAATTAATATAGTAGTTTGCCTTTCCAATATATTTTTAATTATTCATTAATGATAATTCAAAAAACTAAAATTTGTCTATTATTATCAAATATAGTACATTGATTATATTTTAAATAGGACAACTGAATACTCTTCATTTATGATACCTAAAAAAAAAATATATGAAATAATTTGTGACGAAAACAATTTCTTGCTACCCAACACAGCAACTAATTCAATGTGCCTAGATCGTTTGGCAAACTTTCTTGATTCCAAACTCTATAATCGTTGCTTTGAAAGGTTTAATGAAATGATTCCTAAAGTAAGATTAAAAAAGATAACAAAAAATTACAACAAACACCAATCATGAGCCGCCACTCCATCGATCACTCAATATATAGAGAGAAGATGATAGTATAGACTACTGCTAACTTGATCGAAAACAGCTTTAACTTCCACCAAAAGCAATAATTGCAAATTGCAATGATGAAATATATATATCATATGAATTATTACGTACAACTTTGACAATAGGCATAAACCTTTTTTTTTTCTTTCCCTTTTGACATGGTGATTAGTTAACGCAAATATAAATATACAAGCTAGTAAGTAAAATTAATCTAGCATATCTCCAGGATTAAGTCGTCGTCTTCTTGTTATTGTTGTTGTTATTGTTCTTGCGAAGAGTGGAAACAAAAAAATTGAGCAATCATCCATATAACTGGCTTCCTCCTCGGTGGAATCAAGCTGCTATTCTCCTTCTGTGACTTGGAGCCTCCTGATGATGAGTCAGTTGTCACTGCTTTCTCCTCTCCCTCTCCCTCTCCCTCATATGGCTTGTCCACTTCATTTCCCATCTCTTTTATTTTTTTCTAATTCTCTCTTTGTGTGATATATTGTAATTTTCTGTATGCTGAATGAAGAGATAAGGCCGGGTAACCTAATATATATAGAGGGAGGGAGGGATATGATTTCTCTTTTTCTTTTTTCCCTTTCTGTTCTTTTGTTTAATTAGCTTATTTGCATGTGCATGTAGTGTGTATGTTAAGCTAGATATAAAACTACACTATTAAGTCAGGGGAGGAGATTAGTGTTGCATTTCAATAGGGTCAGAATCCTACACGAGACTTCGAAATTCAGGTGGAACCATTTCAGTGGCAGGATTTCAACTTAGTGGAAGCTTGATTAACTCTATGTAATTTTATTTAATTACAAGGAGTAATAACACCAAAATAAAAATTGGATATTAAGCCCCTGTTTGGTAGCTCTCTTTTTATTTTTTTTTCTACAAATTTTAAAAACTCAACTCACAAACATCTCTACTTTTACACTTCCCAAAAAAACTTTAACTTTACTTTCTCTCTCTAAAAAAACTTTTAAAACGCCATAACTTTAAATTCAAAAATTCAAAAATAATAAAAAATATATATTTGAAACCTACTCATCGAGATCTATAAAATAAGATCCATTGTGACTATTTTTTGAAATTTTTTATGCATTTTTTTCTTTGTTTGAAAAAAAATCAAACAAAACCAAATTCACTTTTCAAAAAACCAACTTTAACTCAAAACATTCAACCAAACACCACATTTTTAAAAACTTATCTAGAAAAAAAAAAAAAGAGAGCTACCAAACAAGCCCTTAAAACATCTATTAGATAAAGAGGGGTACAAAAAAAGATCGCAAGTTACAAAAATCGTTTTCTGAGACTTCATATCTCGACAACATGGAAAGGCATCTTCATGTTCACTATTTTTTAATATAACTTTCTCAAAGTTAAAGACTGTTTTTTTTTCTCAACAAATTCACACATTTTCATATATATATATTGCATTATCCGTAGAGGGTTTGAGAGATATTTGTTGTTTATATTTAGAAGAAAGAGACTTAGACATTGCTTTAAATAAGTAGGATAAGAGAAAGTAAGATATATTTCAAAAATATAATTTGGGTATGTCATATGTGTGTTCTTTCCTTCTAAAAATTAATAGTAGTCTAGGCCTTTAATTGTTTGTTGTTTAATTGTTAAACAGGTCGATGGATAGAATCTTATATCAGGGGCAAGCCTACAATATGATGGTCAATATTAGTTTTCTGTATAATTAATAGGCCGGGGTCCAAAGTGAAGATCAACCTTTCTCTAATAATCACTACAAATCAAACCCTTGAGTTTTAAAAAAATTATAGAAAAAATCTCATAGTTTCAAATTTCGCACAAAGACCCCTGTAGAAATATAAAAATACCATACCTACCTACAATAATTTTACTTGTTTTTTTTTTCAAATCAAAGTGGGGGCTTAATTCCCCAGTATTTCTATGTTCCCTCCATCCCTGGATCTAGGGGTGTTGTGGCGAACCCGAAAACCAGTAGACCGAACCGTACCTAGCTAAATCGATCAGTTAAAAATCGGACAGAAAAAAAACTGAAATTGAAACAAATAAACTAAAATTGAATATGTTTGGTTCGGTTTTTGAGTGTAACAGTGTAAAACCAAACCAAACTGAATCATTGCATATATGATTCAAAAATAATATTAATTAACTACCTAAATTTTTATGTTCCTATAATTTACAAGCTCTAGTAAGAACCTGACTCTTGAATCTATCATGAATATTGGAGCTATACTATAAGTGTAAGAGCTAATATTTTTCTATCCAAAATAAATAGAAGCAAGCATAAAATTATTATTTTCCTCACCAAAATAATTGTTGCCTTACAATGTTTACTTTTTACACACACACATATATATATATATATGAAAACCGAATAAAAATGAACCAAAATTGAAGCGAAAAGTTTGGTTTGAATTTAGGTTTGGAAGATTTGAAAACTGAAATTGAACTTTCAAATTCGATTTGGGTTTTAAGTCTCTTAATTTCTATCCCGGCCAAAACTAAACACCCCTGCCTAGATCAATTACCCCCAAAACAATTCATTTGCACCTGTGTATATTATTAAGTTTATTAGAATAAGAGCGTTTTTACACAAAAAGTGAAGTCTAAAAGACTACTGAAAACAAAAACTTTTGTAAATTTTATATATTTTACACAAAATAAGATTTTGCATTACCGTTGGAGATGATCTAAAAGGAAGCCTATAAAACTCAAGGCCTCCACTTCTAATTAAATTGAAGGGTTACTAGAAAAGAAAAAGAAGAGAGCGATTTACGTATACGCTTTCTAATAAGGGCCCATCCCATTTGGTAAGAATACATACCTTTAAATTTGATACAATGATCACATGTTTGACGTTCTGTTTGCTTTACTTCGTATCATAAACGAATATAGCTAGGACTGTTTCGGGCTTACCCTTATTCTTAATTTGAAATTAAACTTACTTTTTATTCTTTATTCTTGATTTGAAATTATGTGATATTTGTGATCTGTTTTTAAACTATTATTTTACAAGATTAATTGTTAGATAAAGACTTGCGTGACATTTATTAACATATATCTTGTTAGTCTATATATTCCGGAAGAAAAAAAGTCCTTGGTTTTACTGTGATTCAAAGGCATGACTATTTTATATGACCCAAAGAAAGAAAATTAAAGTTCAATTCCCTTTAAATTAAAAGCAAGTATTATAATAATAATAATAATAATAATAACCGTCGGCCAATATGCCACAACTTTAAGGTTTAAAACAGAATATATCCAAATTAATGATCTCAAGAAAAAGCAAAATGGGTATTATTCTCACAACTCTCCTTGCCATCTTATTGAGCTAGGGAACACAAAAGTTGGTTAAGGTAAATTGGGTAGCCTAATACGATTGGGAGCCTATATATCCGGTGAGACCCATAAGTCCGGCGATTAGTGAAGGAACCAAAAGAAGTAGATAAAGACATGCCAAGTTGCCGACACCAAGTTGTGCTAAGGTCATCGGACCTCAGTAAAGAAGCACACATGAAAAGAGCACAAGGGCTGCATGAGAAGAATATTACTGAACCGTACTGACCTGTAAAGAATCGTGCTGGTCCACACCACACCACTATAGTCATATATTTCGAAATCAGCTCGTTAGTTGTGGATAAGGGAAAAACTACTGGATTGTTATCCAAGCCTTACCTCTTTGGTCATTTTACTAGATATTAACTCTATTGGTGTTAAAATCTAGAAGGGTATTTTAGACCATATAGTCAAATAATTGAATCAAATGATTGGTGTAATAAATGCAACAAATCAACAGAGTCAAAGATGTATAGAGGAGGTTGGCCTCATATGAAGATACGGGTTAGTCCTCCTCTGTGGAATAGAGTTAAGAGCTCGGTTTGCTTTGTGTTGCTTATAAGCAGACAACTATTACAAACTCATAAAAGTCTCTCTAACTATTATATCCTCACAATATTACAATAAGAGTATACTCAAGTTACACGAGTTCTGGCTTCCCTGTGCTAGGAGCTCTGTTGAGTGTCCTAAGTTTATATTTCTCTTGTTTTGTTTGTTATTAAATGCCAGATTCTCCTTGTTCTTAGGTTTCTCTTTTTTTTGCTAAGTTAGTTGAACTTGGCTTTTCAAAAAAGTAAATGCTTCTTGTATATATATGACTAGAGGAAACGTGTGGCTAGAGCTCCTAGAGCAGGTCTGAAGCCATGCTTCAACCGTTACCATCTCCGATATTGCTTATTTATGAATTCTAGTGCATTAAATGCAGTCAGTGAGCATTTAATGAAGGTGAGGGGAGTTATGCTTGCTCTGTAAAACAGGTGGTAATTGCCGATACTTCAGTCAACCACTATGGTAGAGTGGTTTAGATGGGAGGGAGCTTTAGAGCTCGTCGAAAGAGCTCTTGAGCCCAAACTCCGCAATCCGTTGTGCGTAATTAACTCTCAAGCGGTGTCCAATTTGTGAGAGGCTCTAACCTTCTTGTAGACCCAACAAGGTTCCTCCAAGCTCCTCTCGCTAGGGTAAACCTAATTGTTGACGTTGAATGCCACGTGTCAGCTCGTAATCAGAGGGAGCAAATTGGATTAATAATTTGCACCACCAAACTCTAATGAGCATATGTAACCCTGATTCTATACGTATAAATAAGAGAGGGATAGCTCATGAAAAGAGGTTGGCATATATTTTTGGGCAGAGAGAGAGAGCTGGTAGCTTATCTCCTTCATTGTTAACAGCCTTAGAGCTTAAAACAAAATACACACATAAAGGGTGTAAGTACTCTAGACCTACCATCTATTGACAAGAAGAACCATCCTATAAACAAAAATCCTTTGTTTATACCCTCATTTATCTTAAGCTCACTAGATTCACTGTTATCAATCTTTACTATGGGTTGGGCCTAAATTTTTGGCCACATACAATTACATATACTAATTAATTTACTTTCTGATTAGGGTATGTGATACATGACATGTTAGGAATGTCATTCGTTTTGACTTTCTAATAAGAAGGTCTTGAATTTTTAAATTCTTTTTTTTTTTTTTGAGAAAATGTGTATGTATTTAAACATTCATTTTAAAATGGCATAGACTTGATTATTAGTTAATTTTCATGGGCAACATCAATTATGAGTTATAAAATTAGAATAACCTCCAAAGGGTAAATTAGTCATTATGTGTTTGAGTATTCATTCCACCTCAGTACAAAATGACAAAACATCAATTATCCGGCATTAACGAAGGAGCTATCACTCATTTGCAATCTAGCTTGTAGTTGGCACTAAAAAAGGCATGGGGTAATAGTTGGCACTAATTTTTCGATTAAAGAAGAGAAAATAAAAGCAGAAAAAAGTAAAGAAAAGAGAAATCATACTTATATCCCAAGCTCTATAAATATTGGGGTATCCTTATCTATTCATATATGAACAAAGATATATAATTACTTGCAATATATCATAAGAAGTGAGAGAATTAAAAAAAAAGAGCAAAGAGATGAAAGAGGATGAATTCAATAAAAATTGATACATATTTATTTTTGTCTATTAAAATTTTTAATAAACATACATCTCACTTATTCTAAATTCAATCTAGCTTCTGATAAAATTTTATAAAATTCAAATGTCCAATTACATTAACGTACGGGTTCAAACTCCCACTTGTGTTTAAATTAAAATTTTAATTTGAAACAAATTGACGATGAATTCTATAAAGTAACGCACTATAGTTAATGTACTGGTATCTTGTGCATGCGTCCCATTTCTTTTTTTTTTCTTTTTTTTTTTCAATTATTCTTTGGGAGCTAATGTCGATGTTGGTGGATATATGAGGTCATTGATCGAACGAAATATGATGTCAATATTAAATAGTATGATGCACGTCATTTTATGACATCCTTGCTGCAGGGTGAGCGGTAATATTTGTCTAATTGCTGCTCACAGCCTTACAGTATATATCAATTTAAAAAACAAAATAAAGCATGCATGTCCCAAAATATATTCTCAAATTTTCAAAAAATTAAAATAATTAATATGTTTATATATATGGTGTATTTGAACTAATGATTTACATATTGAGTTATTTGAAAACTTAAAGTTTATGCATATTTTTTGATGAAAGCCGGTAAAAATGATCTTTATAACTTATTATCTCCACTAAATTTTTTAAAAAAGTTTATTCATTTAAACCCTCAAATCACACAATCCATACCCATTGGTCATTAAGTTAAGAAATTACTTAAAATTCACCCTATATATATAAATATTATCAATTTTTCAATTAAAATAAAATGATGCGCTGCTATTACTACCAGATTATGCAGTGCGCTCACTATGAGTATAATATCATATATATATATATATATAGAGAGAGAGAGAGAGAGAGAAAGAGAGAGTACAAATGACAAAAAATTTCGTAGCTGCTTCAATCCAATTACGTCTAAGGTGGTCCAGTTCGAATACTAAACAGATAAATTTTTTCATGAAACTTGGTAGATATGATCTTTATAATGAGTAAATCATGTCTACAAAATTTCATCAAAAAATTCAAACCGGAAGTGGGCGTAGTAAAAAATTGATGCATTTGTTTATTTTTGACCATTCAAATTTTAGATCATCATCTGACCAATTTCAAGGTTAAATTTTTTTGATGAAATTTTGTGGAGATTATTCACTCATCATAGAAATCATCTCTACCAAGTTTCAAGAAAAAATTCATCCGTTTAGTCCTCAAACTAAATCAACATTGACGGAATTGGACTGAAATGTAATGGAGACGAGCCAAGTCCAAATTTGTCATAGCTTGACTAGTTTTTAGCGACGAATTTTTGTCACTAAAACATAGTGAGATGTTTTTCAAGCTAAGGACGGAAATTCTTCTCTAACGGCTAGTCTGTAACAAATTTAATTATTATTTATGTCTATACATTTATGATAATTTTTAATATGTAAATTAATTTTTCAAAGCATTGTGATTATATTTGCTGAATTAGACTAACGTTGCATATTCGAATTCTATATTATACATATAGTTTGCACTAGATCTTGTACGTGGGGTCTAGAGGAAACAATAGACTTCCTAAAATTTTGCAAAACTTTAGAGTATATGTAATATTTTTGGAAAATATAAGGACATGTATTGCAATATGTTTATGTTTATGTTGTAAATAAATACATAAACTAGATGGAAATATTATATATAGTTGGTTCAGTCCAGTAGCATTATATATCTTTGTAGCATTATACAAACACGCAAAGGACCGAGAGCCACAAACTTCCACTCCACGCCCAAATGCATCAATCTTCTAAATTCCCCGACAAAGCATATAAGTTGATGAATTGTATTTAAGAATTTGGAGGAAAAAAAAATCTTTTACAGTGAGAGATAAGGATATTAGGATTCAGGATGCCAAAGTTATATTATTGACAAATTATCTCATATGTCACATGAGTTAACTAAATACGCAAAAACATTATACTTGCTCATTCCTAGATTAAAAAAGAACACATTCTTAGAATATAATCGATTTATAAAATTACAATTGCGGATAAAATTTTACTTTTAAATTGAAAATTCAATAGTAGCGTGCGAGATTTCTTCTTAATTTTAGAGAGAGACTATTTAACATATGCAACTTGAAGCAATGTAATTAAGGAAATTGAAACTAATATCTATATTAATAACTTGCTAGATGCTACAATCTATAATAATAAAGTAGAAGTGAGAAAATGTATAAAGGGTAAAACACTAAAACATTGTATGGCAATAATTGAGTAATATAATTTGAACGATAAATCTGTGAATTTTAATTCAAATTTAACTTAAAATAGTAAAATATCTCCTCTTCCCTTCTCTCTCTCTCTCTCTCTATCGCTCTCTCTCTCTCTCTCTTCACCCGGGCTGGGCTTACGCCGGTGACGAAGGGTAAAAAGAAAAAACAAACATTATAATACCATAAGTACGAGTTACCCCTAGTATTATTATATTACAAGATGAATATCCGATCCATATCCAATATTTGTTAGATGAGGGACCAAAAAAAATTAAAAAAAAACATTTCGTGATATTCCTGCGTAAACATGTAATCAAAAGGATTTATCCTATGATTGTCAATCGCGGTCAATTAATTAATTATCGCTCTGAGAAAGAATATATCCTAAGATATAAGACCACATTTCCAGCCTTTCAGGCGTCATTTTGGAACATGCATGTATCAATTAGACATACGAGTCACCATGCAATGATGTCATAAAATGACATAATTAATACTCTTCATTTATAAATGATGTCATATTTCACTGGATCGACAACCTCATGTATCCACTACACCCAATGATCGTCAATTTGGATGTGCACGCGGTATGAAATAGTTCAAAATTATTACAAAGTAAAAAAAAAAAAATTCCCTCACTATGTTGTATCTGGGTGTGCACACGGTCTGAGAAATCCAATTTTGGGACAATAATCATATTGGACTAACTTAGTCGGTTTTGAAATACCAAATTTTCAATCTGCTACATTGGTCGTTTACTAATTTCACATTTGACCCATAAACTTTTAAATTTAATTTAGCATCCAATCAATAAACTTTTTGGGTGGCCTAGTACGTGGTTCACTAGGTTCCTGTGAGGGACGATCTATTTAGTGGAAGATCCTGAATTCGAATCTCTCCGAGCGCAGTTGCTACAAAAAAAGGGGGTTAAAAAAAAGACATAACTATATTGAAAACAATAATAATTTGCTAAGCAAAGTATGTTTTATAGTAGGGAAAAAAATGTAATACAAAAAAGAAACCTCTATAAATATTTTAATCGCATATTATTATTTTTCAGCTAATTGTTTGTACATACTTATTTCATTTAAGTACATTTGTAGATTCCGCATTATTTGTAATATTCTCTAATCACTCCCTCTTGGTTTAAATTTTTTTTGCCAGCAATTATTGATAATGAGTTAAGTAAGAATCATTTTCTTCATTAAATTAAATAGCTAAGTTGCACTGTTAATTTTTTGGAAAAATTACTTAAAACTTAATTGTACAATTTTGACATTTTTTTGGTGATCTAACTTTTAATATTTATGGCCTTAAAATCGGACCTAAATTTTGTGTATTCAAAATACGTGACTTAGAAAAAAAATTCAACGTAAATTAAGATCCATTATGACTATAATGTTATGTGTAAAATAAAAAAAAATCAAGAAAAGTTATTGTAATCCACTTTTTATTTAATCATTTACACAGTTAAATTTATTTTTTTTAAAAGCACATTAATTTTGTAAATCAATGTCTACCAACGATACCATCTATTTATAATTCAAATTTTAGAAATATATAATGTTATTATATATTGGGGTGACTGATTAGGGATGGCAAATGACGCAACTTTTTCTATAGTTCTAAAAAAATTGTTTAATCTTTTACAAACTTTTTTTAAGAGCACATTATTTTTGTAAATTAATATTACTATCAACGGTACCATTTGTTTACAATTAAAATTTTAGAAATATATAATTTCATTGTAATAATAATAAGGTATATTAGTTTTTTTTGAATATTTATCTTTATATATATGGGTAAATGATTAGGGATGATAAAATGGTCCAACTTGACCTTAACGAAGTGGCAAAACGGGTTACAACTTAAATATATTTCTTTTAAAAGCACATTAATTTTGGTATCTTGAATTCAGCTTTAGCAAATCCTTCCCCCCTTCACAACAAAAAAAAAAAAAAAAAAAAAAAAAAAAAAAAAAAATCTTGAGAGTTATATCGGTTGTTATCTTTTTCTCTTCTCTTAGCATTATAAAACTATATATTTTGGGTATTTTTTTTTTCAATCTTACTATTTTCTAACTGTTAATAATTTTTATGTTGCCATGCCATTTGGCAGCAATATCTTGTATATATATATATATATATTACAATTCTAATTAAAAGAAGCAATACTTGGGATATAACTTGAGATTATTTTTATAATAATTACTAGTATATTTCTAGATTTACGGATTTAAATTTTTTTAATTGTTATTCAAGTGACTGATCTTTTTGTTAATTTAATAATGATTGCCCAAATGATCATTCCATTAATTATATTGTATTAATTTGATTCAGTATTAAGGATTGAAATCTAATAGATAGATGCTTTGTATATAATTTTACTTAATGATATATATGATACAAAAAAACATGTTTGATGCTTAGAATATGTCGTGCTAGTGATTAAATATCCTTTTTTGCCTAAAATAAATTTAAGAGATGTTTTCATAAACTACTTTCATAGCAAAAAGTGAATTGTTATGACCTGTATTTGATATATATTTAAACAATATACAAGTTATATTATGTTGTGTCGCTCAAATTTATTTGTGTAATTTTCTAATGATTAGTAAAATACAAAAGTGAAATCTTTTTGTTAAATATGAATAAGTAATGTATTTAAAGGTTTAGGGGGATATTTTAATTGCTAATGAACCACAAGTTCATAAAAAAAATTGTGAGTCAATAATGAATTTTGTGGATGTACAATTAAAAAAAATATTTTTTTATGTATAAAAAAGAAGTGGTATGTCGTTAGCCTATATAAATTACATGGGGTTGGTTGATTGTTTTCGATAAAAAATATGATAAGGTAAAGTGCAAGTTTTCTTTTACTAGGTGAGAAGAATATTTTTGTGGGTTTATATAAGATTTTCATATTTTAGTTTTAGCGATGATGGAAATTAACGTCCCTATAATGCATTCAGTAAACTCACCCTACCACTAGGGTGAATTGAAAGATCTTTTAAAATATAAGTGGGGTGAAAAAAAAGTAATCTCTTACTGGAGTGAGAAGACTAATTTCATGAGTTTATTTAAGAATTCCTTAAAAAATGGCACGCGTAGAACATCAAATTAAATCAGACTAATAAATGAGGCGATGAGTAAGATTAATTACCCTCTATTTTAAATTAATATTTTAGTTTGACTCTTTAATATATTTTTAATTATTCATTAATGACAACTAAAAAACTAAAATTTTCCTATTATTGTCAAATATACATTGATTATATTTTAAACTAGATTATAACCCATGCTATGCATGGGCACTTTTATGAAAGTTCTGTCTGTGCCAAAAATTATTACAAAAAATAATTATCAATTATAATTCTACAAATGAATTAGAAATTTTACAGTCTTATTTATAAAGTCAAAATGAAATTCAAATTAATCTATAATATAATAGTAAAAATAAATTATAATCAAAGTATAAAAGATAAAGACCAATTTGTAAATTCTTGTGGTACATAAGTTTAGATTAATAAAGAGGATAAATATTTCTCTTTATTAATAATTGAGGAGATTAACATAGGTTTTTTAGAAAGGAAAAAACAAAGAGAAAAATGAAAAAAGAAAAGAAAAATGAGATTAACAATGTAGCTAATTAATTCCTGCATTAATAACCGCCATATGGTAATCTCATAACAAATCCTTCTCACAAAAAAGAATTGTCAAGTATAATTCTACAAATGAATTAGAAATTTTACATTGTCTTATTTTTAAATATGAAATGAAATTCAAATTGATCTATAATATAATAGTAAAAATAAATTATAATCAAAGTATAAAAGACAAAGACCAATTTGTAAATTCTTGAGGTATGTAAGTTAAGATTAATAAAGAGAATACATATTTTTCTTTATTAATAATCAAGGAGATTAACAAAGTTTGTTTAGAAAATAAAAAATAAAGAGAAAAAGGAAAAAACACAAAAACAAAAAGTAGATTAATAATGTAACTAAATAATTCTTTCATTAATGAGTGCCATGTGGCATTCTTACAACAAAACATTCTCACTCCTCCCATTTTATATATATACTTAGATAGGACAACCGAATACTCTTCATTTATGACGCCTAAAAAAATAAGAAATAGTTTGAGACGAAAACAATTACTTGCTACACGTACTACAAAGCAACTAATTCAATGTGTCTGGATCGTATAATGATCCATGCACATTGATTGTCTCTATAATTGTTGCTTTGAAAGGTTTAATGATCGAAATTATTCATAAACTAAGGCTTAAAAAAATTACAACAAACACAATCATGAACCGCCACTCCATCGATCACTAAATATACAGAGAAGATGATAGTACAGACTACTGTGCTAAGCAGTTTTAACTTCCACCAATAGCAGTAATTGCAATTAATGATGAAATATATACCTCAATGAATTAATACATAGTACAACTTTGACAATAAGCATAAACTTTTTTTTTCCCCTTTTGACAAGGTGAGTAACACAAATATATATATATATATATATAAAAGCTAGTAAGTAAAATTAATCTAGCAAATCGATCACCAGGATTAAGTCGTCGTCTTCTTCTTCTTATTGCTGATATTGTTGTTATTGTTATTGTTCTTGCGGAGAGTGGAAACAAAAGATTGAGCAATCATCCATGTAACTGGCTTCCTCCTTGGTGGAATCAAGCTGTTAACCTTCTTCTGTAATTTGGAGCCTCCTGATGATGAGTTAATTGTCTCTGCTTCCTCTTCTCCCTCTCCCTCATGTGGCTTGTCCGCTTCATTTCCCATCTCTTTTAATTTTAATTTATTTTCTAATCCTCTCTTTGTGTGATATATTGTAATTTCTGTATGCTGAATGAAGAGATAAGGGTACCCTAATATTTATATATATATATATATAGAGAGAGAGAGAGAGGGGGGAGGGATATGTTCTCTTTTTCTTTTTTCCCTTTCTTTTCTTTTGTTTAATTAGCTTATTTGCATGTGTAGTGTGTATGTTAAGATATAAAACTACACTATTAAGTCAGAGGAGGGGATTAGTGTTGTATTTGTATATGGTTAGACTCCAACATGAGACTTCAAAATTCAGGTGGGATCATTTTAGTGGTGGAAACAGGATTTCAACTCAGTGGGGACTTTAATTAACGCTGAGTAATTTTTTTTAATTAGATGGAGTAATAACACCCAAAAAAAAATTGTATATTAAACACTTATTACATAAAAAGGAAGATTAATTAATTTAGAAAGTGAAATGTAACTTTCAAGTTCGATTTGGGTTTGGAAGATTTAGAAACTGAAATGAAACTTTCAAGTTCGATTTGGGTTTGGAAGATTTAGAAACTTAAATGACACTTTCAAATTCGATTTGGATTTAGGGCTCTTAATTTTTATCCCGACTAAAACTAAAAACACCCCTACCTGGATCAATTACCACTGAAACAATTCATTCACTCACATGGGTATTATTAAGTTGAGAAAGAGCATGCATCTCCAATGGTTGATTATAAAACATGTAAATTTAATGTGTCAATCTATTTTTATTCAAAAAGTGAAGTTTAAAAGACTGCTGAAAACAAAAACTTTTGTAAGTTCTATATATTTTACGCAAAATAAGATTTTGCATTATTGTTGGAGATGATCTAAAAGAAAGCCTATAGAACTCAAGGCATCCACTCCTAATTAATTTGAAGTGTTGCTAGAAAAGAAAATAAAAAGAAGAAGAGAGCGATTTACACTTTCTAGAAGAAAACCTTAAAGAATTGTGCCCATCCCATAATTAGGTAAGAACACATACCATTCAATTTGAAACAATGGTCACATTGTTTGACGTTCCGTTTGCTATACTACGGATTAAAAACGAATATAGCTAGGACTTTTTCGCCTTATTCTTAATTTGAAATTGAACTTACTCTTTATTCTTGATTTGAAATTATGTGATATTTTTGATCTGTTTTTAAACTATTATTTTACATTTATTAACATAAATCTCATTAATTAGTCTATATTCCGGAAGAAAAAAAGTCCTTCGTTTTACTGTGATTCAAAGGCATGACTACTTTTTATGACCCAAGGAAAGAAAATTAAAGTTGAATTCCCTTTGAAAAGTAAGTATTATTATAGTAGTAATAATTGTCGGCCAATATACCACAATTTTAAGGTTCTCCCAAGATTAAAACAAAAATATATCCAAATTAATGATTTCAAGAAAAAGCAAAATGGGAATTATTCTCACATCTCTCCTTGCTATATTGCATATATTAATTTATTTTCTGTTGAGGGTATGTGGTACATGACAATGTTAGGAATATTGTCGTTTCTTTTGGGTTTTGGCTTTCTAATTAATAGTCTTGAATTTTAAAAAAAAAATGAATTTTTTTTGACAAAATGTGTATGTATTTAAACGTTCATTTTAGAATGGAAGATATATATACAAAATAGTTGAAGCACTAAAAATGAGACGCAATATAATATAAATTTTATATTTTGCTAGGTTGCAACGCGGATGTAGAATCGTTGTTATATCTAGAAACGAGATAAAAAGTCTTGCGTGACAATGTTTTTCACAAAAAAACCAATGAATAATATTTTTTTTTTAATTAAGGGCCTAGATACATTATCATTCTCAAATAAGGGATTGTTTATCAATTGTGTTTTAAAATAAAAGTTTTGACTAAGTACAAACTTAACTTTGCACAAAATTGTGTTTTGTACAAACTTAACTTTGCAATAAAAAAAATTAATGCAAATTTGTTTTGCATGATGTGTTTATATTTTTTAAGAAGAATATTTTTATGTTTCATTCATAAAACTTTAAAACAATATCAAATAAATACAAATATATAGTAATGTTTTAGAAAATAAGGAATGGAAACTTAACTATGCATAACTTTGAAAAATTATTATATGCATTTTATTAATAAATAGGTTTTGAATATGTAATTTGTTAAAATTATTTTAAAGCATTGTCAATTAAGTACTTATTTATAATAATATGCAAAAAAACATGTAGTGCAAATTTAATTTTGCATGATTTCATACAACAAATACAATTTAAAAATCTACAGCAAAGTTAACTTTACACTCCTTTTGGAATTTGATCAAATATAGGTACTTATTTACAAAAATATTATTATCTGGTTCTTTTGCAAAAATTGTTTCAACAACCCTATTTTTCAATATCTCGTTGTTATATATATAGATGCAAGTTAAAGTGAATGGGTCTCACTCTGCGATTTTAATATTAAAAAGAAATTAACTTAATTTTTATTAGTCTCAAATTAATTGATATTTTATTTTAAAAAAAAACACACAAAAACAAA
>JAKCWG010000540.1:0-60776 GCA_021464415.1 Lonicera japonica
GGAAGAACACAAAAAACATAGATTGCCATGGTTAGAGAATCGTCTAAATCGGCAGGCCACATTTCGTGGCATGGACATAGAGACATGTTCGACGTGAAGCCTTGGAGTCAAACCCCAACCTCTTAGAGGTAACTTTTGCATTGATATAAATACTATACTTTTATGCATTTAAGACAAAAAGAACCTATCCAATTGTACTTTATGATTCAGGAACTTGTACTTGGCGGAGCTTGGCCAATGTTTGCCTTTAATTGGACGCACGAACAATTGGTAGGGGACAAGGAAAAGCAAGGGCAGCAGGGAAATGATGAGGAAACTGGTGGGATAAGAATGATTTCGAAGGTGAAGATAAGAGTGGTGATGATGAATCCTTAGAGCTTTCAAAATGGGTAAGAATTTTGCATGAAATATAGGATGTTATACTACTAATTACTGGACTACTTCTCCCAGTATTGAAGATTACATGTTCCAGTAATCATAATTATTGGGATTGGTAATGGATTACTTCCCCCGATAATCCTGATTACTGGGACCGGTAATCCTAATCACATGCCCCAATAATTCATATTACTGCCTCCAATAATGTTGCTTTAATAAATTACAGCCCCTAGTGATCTAGATTTCTTTGGCCATAAATCAATTACTGCTCCAGTATTCCAAATTACTGGCACCAGTAATCATATTACTGCCCCCAGCAATCCATTATTATTGTTATACATAGGCTGGAGATTCTCATTACATGTCATGTTTTATCTGTGATTACAGGTCCCACAAAAAAAGGAAAACGAGAATATGGCTGTGAACACCCCAATCCACGACTCTCGTGTGAACTTGATTTTCATACAAACAAGCATTCCGCATCAAGTCTTGAGTCATCATGCATATAAGAGGCCATTAGGAAAAGCCCTGATTTTCGAGCGCATTAGGAATCTACCACAACCATGTTGCCAGCCGCACGCCCCATTAGAAAAATTGAGTTTTTTGATAGCCAGCCTCACCCCCCCCCCACCGCACGGTTGGCTCCCAACCGTACGGTTAGCTTCGAGCCGCAAGCCTTAGCCGCAGCCTCCCTAGCCGCGCGGCTACCCAGGCCATTTTTCTGCATTTTTTCTCTATAAATAGGACCCTTGGACTCTCATTTGAGGGGATGAACACTCACTAGTGTTTTTAGTAAGATGAAATTCTGTCAAAATTATTAGAGAGTATTTTCTCTTAGAGAATTTCTAGTTAGAGAAGGCTAGTGAGAGAAAGTTAGAGAGAGAAAGTTCTAGAGAGAGAAGCAAGCAAGGCAATCAAGGCAAGGTTCTCATTTCTTCTTCAAGCGCATCAGGTACGTCTTTCTACAACCTTTATGAATTTCAATACTGCATTTAAATTCATTTTTAACACAGAAAATTAGATAACTTGCAAAGAAGTTCACTGTTTTTTAAGCTAGTCCATTCTAAATTTTATAAGAAATTTAAAATATGTTTTGACACGTTTTCTAAGATAGTTCACTTTTGAATTATCTTTTGTAAAATCTTTTGTTTGTTTTCTTGTAAAACAAACAAGCGACTCTACAAACACATTTTCCAAACCCCGAGGAGTACGGGTCGGAGATCCGGGTTCTCACAGGTGGTCCAAATTGTTGATACTGTTGTCGCTAAGTTGTCTCGACTTATCGACAATAACATCAACGTGGACCTACAAAAACCGGATCTAATGGGCTATCAAGAAATTGTCCATGCCTTCACCAAAAAATTGGTTGACGCTATAGCAGCGTCAAATAAAAGAATCAAGCTGCTAAAGCGCTAACATGAAAGGAGGCAAGCTGAACCGCGGGTCACAACACCTACAACTCCAAGAGACCAAAATGATCCAATACGACACACTCCAATTCGGGATGATAGGGTTGATGACACAGCGGACGTGGCCGAAAAAAGGGAGGAGGAGGTTGTCACAGAGAAGGTCGAAGACTGGGGAGGATCTATAAATGAAGAAGCAGCATTGGCCCAGGCCGATGAATTGGTTAAACAGATTGCTCAAGAGGTGGCCCCCAAACAAAGGGCCATTAAATTGCCGCCCCAACATTCAATCAAGAAAAACGTGAAAGTACACGAAAGGGTTGCAATAAGGCAGAGGGAAAGCAAGTCGGACTATGCCCATCCTTCAACAATCAGCAAGCCATTAAGAAAGCAAAGGCCGATGGGACCATACAACCATTGCTTATCAATGGGATCGACTGCACAAAGGAACCCTAGCAGACCCTCGACATGAAGATTCAAGAGCATTACCACAGTTTCTGGTGCTTGAACGAGTAAGTACATATTTTTATCCACAAGTTGTAATTGTAAAACTAATTTAAAAAAGGCATACTAATTGATTTTAATTTGTTATCTTAACAGAGAAATCTACTACCAGGATCCTGAGAACCCGTTCGACCCCATTATAAAAAAATATGATAAAAGACATAATTGAGGGGAGAGATTTGGATAAAGATGTAAGAAGCAATTGAATAATTTGGATTACTGTCAGTTATCATTTTCGATTACTGTGTGTATTTGGATTGCTTAGGCTAGTAATCAGGATTATTGGGATTAGTAATCATGATTACTGTACCCAGTATTCATGATTACTGGACCCAGTATTCAGGATTACTGGGTCCAGTAAAGATTACTGGTTCCAGTAATCAGGATTACTTGACCCAGTAATCAAGATTATTGGACCCAGTAATTCATTACTATTGCACTTGTAACTTCTCTAACAAGTTAAGTGCATGTGAAAAATATTGCAGGTTTTGAAGCAGTACATTACCATGATGAAGCAGGAGATAGAACCAAAAAAATGGACAGATTTGGTTTCATTGACTTGGAAGCTTCAGTAAGTAAATCCCTGATAAACCAAAAAATTACAGCGTATGAAGATTTACATTCCCGCATCTAATTCTTGTTAACTTTCTTTTTACAATTTTACTATATTGCACACCACGAAAAGCTTGCCATGTCCGGCAAAGACTTCAGTGGGAACGAGTATGATGTTGCAAAGCTCCTCACGGAACCCCTATGGAAAATATTCACCCGCAACAAAATCTTGATTCTATTGCATCACCGGACGAGCATGAATTTCACCCTTCTCCACATAAACAACGATCGGAAGACAATAACCCACATGAACTCCTCCCTACCCGTAAAGGGTAAAAAGTCCAATAATGACAAGTGGAGCAAAAATGCAGAGACAGTGGTAAGGCAACAACCAAATATTAAATCTATATATACTAGCCATATTATGTGTTTTCAATATTAATACCTGACTCCATATATTTACCTTGGCCTTGTTAAAAAAAATAAAGGCAAACCACATTAAGCATTAGATGAATGACATCTGGCTTTGCGGCTAGTTCCAAACTCAAGCGAGGTGGATAAAGAGCTGACCGCCAATGAAAAAAGAACGAGATGGATAATCATGAACAAATAGTTAAAATTTGAGTCATACACCTTTGTCGAAGATGTCGACTGCCCACAATAAATGGCAGGATCGTAAGTAGCTCGGATATTCATTGCTTATTTATTAATAATTTTTTTGGTAAATGATATTGTGGCACAATAAACCTAAAATTGGTTTTGGTTTTCAGGTCAGATTGTGATGGGTGCATGCTCCACTTCATGGAATGCTTGGTTAATGGGAAGAAGCCGTCCCAAAAGGGAGGGACATTTTTCAGGCAGAGCATACTTGACAAATTCAGAACCTTTCGGCCATCGGAGTGAACCATGTTGTTCCAAATGATTGTGGTCTATGGATTATGGTGTAAAGGATTGTGGTTAATTATTGTAATCTTTTAACAATTCCCTCTTTTTGTAGTATAGTTTTTTTGTTTTTGTTTAGATTACTTCCCTAGTAATGGATTACTTGACCCAGTAATCATGATTACTAGAATCGGTAATTTGGATTACTGGATCCAGTAATCCTGATTATCGGACTAAGTAATCATGATTACTGGACCCAGTAATAATGATTACTGGACCCAGTAATAATGATTACTTGACCCAGTAATCATTATTATTGGTTCCTGTTCATGATTACTGGGTCAAGGATTCCAATTTTTCCCAAGCAACTTGGAAGGATTACTGGCCATAGTAATCCAGTAGACGTATTTTCACAAGATGGTTTGGTTGTGATTGAAATCAGGAAGAAATATTAAAATATTAATTACTAATTTTCATTAAAAATTTAAATAAAAAAAGAAGAAGTACAATATGTTAAAAAAAAGGAACTACGTTAAAAAAGAAAAAAAATATCAATTCTTCTTCTTCTTCTCTCTCTCCTCCGCCTCTACCATCTCACGGTTCCTCTTCCTCGCTTCCTCAAACATCACTCGCAACCTCTTCAGGCACTCTTCAACTTTTGCTGATTTAGCATCCCAAGCCTTCTACATTTCATCAGCAAAAATAAGATTTTGAATGCACATCGCAGTGAAGTTGGATGGATAGTTTGGAGGAGATGACGTTGATGGAGATATTGGAGTAGATGACGTTGATGGAGATTTTGGAGGAGTTGACATGGTGAAGCAAATAAGTGAAAGTAGAAAAAAAATGATATATTTGATGGTTGGTTTGATTTGCAAATGACAATCATGTTTATATAGTAGTCCCTTGGAATATGAAGGGTTGTCACTTTGGATCACATGCGTGCATTAATTCCAATTGTTATAATGACGGCCGCAACAACCTTAGAAACCGAATAGATGCATGCATGCTTTCAGAATTTCAAATTACTGCACCAACTTTGAAAAGCGAAGAGATTACTGGGGCCTTCTCTCAATCCGGATTACTGGGCACAGTAATCCAAATTGCTGGAGAAGTAATGGATAATTACTGGCACCAGTAATAGATTACTGATCCAGTAATTCATTACTGCATCAGCAACTAGGATTAGTGGCCCCTATTATCCTGTTTACTGGGCAAGCAACTTGGATTACTGGGGTCAGTAAAATGGATTACGTGTCCCGAAAATGGATTACTGGACGCAGATATGGATTACTGTAGCCAGTAATCTAGAATACTGGGGCAAGTAATCTGGATTACTGGACCCAGTAATTATAGAATTGCTTTCTTTCATATTTTAAAAATGGAAAATAACATGCAAATAAACCACAGAGGCATGGAAACAAATACAAACTGCGAACCAAAATTCATTTTGACCCTCATATTCGTCTGATTTATAGGAACATATATAACATCAATTATAGTCATCATTATCATCATCATCCTGATCCTCCTCTTCATCTTCGTCCTCATCGCCGCTTAAGAGATCATTGTTATACCATTCTACATTCTCTGAGTCGTAATTCTCGTCATAATCGTCATCCTCGTCGGAGTCGTCATCATCGGGAATATCTATCAATGGTACTAAACTGAAGTCGATATATAAAGTAGATATGGGAATACATATCGCATCAGGTTCTTGATAGGGTTCTTGTACTTCATACAGTGGAGTGGCGGTTGCATCCCTTGCAATGTGGTCTCACTGTACGTACCCCTATGTGACACAAAGTGGACGACTTTCCATCCCTCACTAGTCGACGGATCATTTATATAGAATACTTGGCTTGCTATCTTGGTAATAATAAATGGAAGGTCGTCGTACCAACTAGTATTCATGTTAACGGATAAAAGCCCACGATCATACTTTGTGCTACCGGAAACATCAGGATCGGTGTTGTACCACTTACAACATGAACAACACAACTGGCATGCCTTCCGCATATCTTAGTTCGACAACAGCCTGTAGAATCCCAAAATATGTGATGTCACCGGCCATTACCATCACTCCACTGTTCTGAATTTTTCTGATCTGGTCTCGTTGATGACACACATACTTGACACCATTTACGTCACACCGTGAATAAATGGTGCAACACATAGGCTTAGATGCTAAAATGTGTACCTTTCGGTTATATTTAGGAGCACCTTTACTATGCAGATCGTGCATCTGCATAACAAAATATATGGAACATTAGTCAAATTCATGCGACTTAACAAGTCAACTAAGGTTGAATGTTTACCCATTTAGGGAAATGGTCAACAAACGACGCAATATGCTCCTCATCAGTCCCGTTTGGAGCTAGATCAGCAAACTGATCTCGGTGAATGTCTATATACCATTGTGCTTCAATACAGTTCTCCATTACACACCAGTGAGCCGTCGCGATTTATGCTCTCTCATGCCGGCGGTCCTGACGCAACCACTTGGCTTCACGAGATTGGAAACAACTGAGATGTTCCACCGAGGTGCCTCTGGAATGATTTCATCACTCGTGTTAGGATCATCGAGATAGTTATTGATATAAGTCACACACTCGTGCATGATGTTCCGCTCAGCAATACACCCCTCTGGATAACGCTTGTTTCCGACATATTTCTTGAATTTACCGAGCTGCCTATAAAATTGTATAGTTATATAGTAGGGATATAGATAATTATAAACAATGAAAAATAATTCATACATTTCAGTGGAAAACATCCAGGTATAATGTACAGGACCAGTGAGCATGACCTGTTCGGGTTGGTGGATGCAGAGATAGACCATGATGGTAAAGAAAACTGGCGGAAAGATCATCTCTAGCTTGTAGAAAATCATGACAATATCGCTCTGCATCTGGCGGACATCCGACTTCCTCAACTCTCGAGCACATATTATCTTGAAGAATCTGGATAACTCTACTAGCGCGTCGGCAACGTGACTTTCCAAATATGGCCGGATGACTACCAAAAAAACACGCTGAAGCATCACATGGCAGTCGTGCGTCTTTAGTCCGTATAACTTTTTATCAAAGGCTTTGACCTTATTCTTTAGGCTTCCTACATAACCTCTTAGATACTTAACAGCAGCAATATAATCAAATACAGCTCTCTGATCCCTAGGCCGAACTGTGTAATCAGCCTGAGGCAGTAACACTTTGCCTGACGGCCCTTTCTTAGCCCAGAGCTTGCTGCGTATGCCCATCTTCTGTAGAGTTGCGCGAGATTTTGCATCATCCTTAGTCTTTCCATCAAGATTTAAAACAGTGCCGAAGACGTTGTCGCAATCGTTTTTTTTTATGTGCATGACTCTAATGCATGTCTCACACTAGATGTAGTCCAGTAAGGTAGCTCCCAGAATATACTGACATGAGTCCAACAAAGCTTCTTTTTAGGTGCCTGAAAATGTGGATGTAAACTCATTGAAACTTAATCGAAATTACAAACTCAGTACAACATCATGTATTAAGAGGCATACCCGTTTGAAGTCGTTATGTAGATGCATCGATTGAAGAGGGTATAAATGCTTAATGGTCGCTTCGTAAACCTTTCTTGTCGACATAATTGGTGGGGCAGTTCTGAACTCTTGCTTACTAATAAACGTTGCCGGTTGCGTCCGAAAGTGGTGGTTTAAGGGTAGCCATCTACGCATGCCTTGGTACGACATTCTTCCATTATTGTGCACTGCATCAATATCGTCCAAACATATGGGACATGCCTTATACCCTTTCGTCTGAATGCCTCCCAGTATCCTTAATCCTGGGAAGTCGCTTATGGTCACATCACGGTTGCCCTCATGTTGAATGCCTCTTCATGGTATCGATCCCAAGTCGGTACCCCCGTCTCCCACAAGATTTTAAGCTCCTTGATCATTAGTCTCATAAACACATTGAGACACTTTTTCGGAGACTTGGGGTCGGATACAAGCATCACTAGCATGTTAAACTCCTTCATACACAACGATGGAGGCAAATTATAAGGCATCATAATAACAGGCCAAGCACTGTACTGAACGGCCGTAGTCCCATAGGGACTGAACCCGTCGGACGGTAGAGCGAGGCGCAGGTTTCTGAAGTCCGACGCAAATTGCGGATGTAACCTGAAAATGACAAGACAAAATTCAATACTAGAATATATAAACAATTATTAGTTATTATATATATATACACAAATACAAACTGTAAACATATACTTGACCTATCGAAATCCTTCCATGCTTCCCTATCCACTGGGTGTCTCAGAAATTCAGGATCTTTTGCTGTTCTTTCCCCATGCCATCGCATTTTCTTTGCAATGCGTTCAGACATGTATATACACAACATTTTCTTTGCAATGAAAAAGCTCATATGAAGTCAAAAGTTAAACCCAAAGTGTTAATTTTATATCTCAATTTATTTCTTAGATTTTTGAATCCCTTATATACCATTCATTTGATAGCCTTTACCTAAGCCTTACGTTACAACCCAGAAAAAGTCCTAATGATCCTTTGGGCTATGGTTTAGAAGTGAGATTGGTAGAAGGGAATTTATTTATGCATTCCACTTTTCTAGTGGGATATATCCGTTCATGAGACTAATATTCTTTTCATTTGTAGCATTTTTTTTATATATACATGCGAGAGGCTTTTGAATTTGCGTACATCTACTCTTTATAGCCCGCATGTAATGAGTGGATTAATACACCTTATTCTCGAGAGTTTCATTTGTTGAGTGTATGCCATGTGAGAGATTGAGTCAAAGCATAGTTTGGATAGAATTCAAAAGTTCACTTGCTTTGATATCAATGATGTCATGTTGTTGTCAAATCACACATGTACGATGAGAATTGGTGAGAATAAAATATTTTATTAATCTTGCTAGTTTGAGAACTTTGATATTGCATATGTGTTACATTACTTTAGTATGTGGGTGTTTGAATGTCTTTGTTTAGTTAGATGCATTGGTGAAGAAAGAGAAGAAAATTTTAAAAGAAAAAGAACTATTGTATTGGAATTATATTGAAAATCTTAGGCTTAAGAAAATAATTTATTTTAAGACTTTTGCTTTGCTCGAGGACTAGCAAAGAGTAAGTTGGGGGGAATTACAAAAACTTGTTGTGTTAAATTTTAATATACTCGCAAGCACACGAATCAATTTATAAAATAGCATATAAGCGAGGTCGATCCCACAGAGACTCAAACAATATGTTTTAAATTTTTGTCTTGTTAATTTTTCACTAGTTCCTAATCTAGCCAAGAAATAATTGATGCAAATAAAATAAAATAAAGTAAAGCAAGTAAACTAAATTAATGGAACTAAATTAAATAATACGGAAGCAAGATAATAAAATTAATGAATTAATTGACTAGGGTTTTGGAGTCATATATTTAATATCATCTTCCTAAGTATTCATGCGCATAAACTCTACTCTTATCTCGCACTAATTTGGTCTCTCGACTCTATTAGATGCGAAAAATAAAATCATTAAAGTCCAATTAATTTATAAAATCTAATTGTAATTCTTTCACAGTCAAACTAATGTATAAAATCAAAACACTCACTATATCCGTCAAAACACACCCTATATCCGCTCTTAACAAATCATAAGGTGAATCCAACAAAAAATAACGAGAATCCAACTTTATTTTTTATCAATTAAAATAGGCATCTAATAGGAAGAATTGTATTTAACATTAAAGCATTGAATTGGTAGAGTTAATTGGCATGAATACGTACAAGGGAATCAATTAAATATACTCATCCTAACCCTAGTACAAATTTACGCTAGCATGATAAAAATTAAATAACAAATAAGATTAAAAGAAAACTTACTTGGCATTAATAAAAAATAATATAAACTCTTCAATCTTTAAGTCTTCAAAGCAAAAGAATAAGAAAATAATGAAAAAAATAAAATAAGAAGATGAAGAGGAAGGCTCGGCAGTGGCTGCTGCTGTCCCACGGCTGTGTTAATTTGTTATTGCTGCCTCCTTAAATAGTTGAATTCATGAGCTAGGGCTCAAACTAATTGAATGGGCTTGGCTTTGTAGACAACACTTGGGCTAGGATAAAGAGTTGGTGAATTTAATTATTTATTCATTCCATGAGGCTTCAAGTTAATTTGGCTAATGGGCTGCTTTGGCTGAGCATTTAATGGCTGGTGAGTGTGGGCTTGGGCCTACTAATTTGAATATACTTGAATTTTCGCCCATTTACACTGCTGCATCTTGCGTCGCAATTTCGGACTTTGAGATGATTGAATTAGAAAACGTGATGGATTGAAAAGTTGTAGCTCTCGAAATTCTCTTCAATTTAAGCTCAAGAATTGCATTATTTGGAACTCCGAGAAAAAAGATATGCCTCTGAAAGTATTGAGTACTTTTAGGTGTCTTCACAAGCTTTAATTTCTCTATTTTTTCTATCTTCTTCAAATCTTTTCTAACACCTGAAAAACTATTAAAAATATAAATATTAGAAATAATATATGCTCTTCAAATTATAAATTAACATAATAAATTATACCAATTTCTTGACTCATCAAGATGCGCGAGTGGTTCAAAACTTATAATTATTTTGATAGCGCTTTGTATGATCCATATTTATAGCACAATGGAATATATATTTGTATTCTGTGTTGCGTGGCGTATATATGCTGAATTGTTGATAAATTGTTATATGCATAGTACATGTATTATATTAATGGAAATCACGTGTATTCCGGATTTGATACATGTTCCATAGCAATGCATGTTGAGTAATTGTGCTAAAATATTTTTTTGGGAAAATTTTGCTTTCGAAACTCCAAACTAAATCCATGGAAAAGTTGGGAATTGGTCATGAAAGGTTTCTCGAGGTTTTAGCTAGAAGATTTTGAGATTAGTGAATATCTTTGCTTGAATAGGATATGCTCCTTGCGTTAATTGATATTGCTTACTTTACATAATTCTTGTTTTTTTTTATGCTTTGCTGCTTTCCATGCTCATTACTTTGTTTATTCCTATGACAAAAAGGGGGAGAGATAAAGGGGGAGAATGCTCATGTGAGGGAGAGTAGTAAAGTATGAATGTTTTGAGGGGGAGATATATATTATTTTTTTGCTTATTTGATTATCTCTTTACGCCTATGCTTTACTAGGTGTTTGTTGAGCTTTGGTGTTTCAGGATTAACAGGTTAATCTTCCAGCTCGCTCTTTTACCTTGTGAAGTGTTGCAGCCGATATTAAGACTTAGAGTTAGGTATGTCTTTGAGTCTTATTGTTGTATGGACTAACTCGACATAGAGTCTGTAATGAGATGTTATAGACATCGCGTCTAAAGCGTCTATATTAACTGTATGTGTTTTGTCATCGAAATAGCCAAAGGGGGAGATTGTTAGGTCTATATTTTTAGTTAGCTTGATTCTGATGCCAAGAACACTTTCCGTTGTTATTGTTTGAGTCGAATTGAAGATTTGAAGACGTGACAATTCATGGTAGCTCGCCGAACTTACCGGATGCATCGTACATATTTCAGGATCTAAGGTAAGTTGGTTTTATGGTTTGATTCAAAATATAAATGGTGTTTGAGATTAAAATTTGTAATTAAAAAGCTTTTGAGTCAAATCTATTTTTTAGTATTTTTATCGAGTTTTGTCGTAATCCGAAAAAGCCCAGTCAACACAAATTCTTGAGAAAACTTATTTTTTTCATGTTTAACATATTCCATAAAGTTACCTCTAAAATTTGAGTCGAATTGGTGCTCAAACGAATTTAATACGACAAAAGAAAGTAAAAAGAAAATAAATAATAAAAAGATTTTTATATAAATGATTTTATTAAGTAAAGAAAGGAAAAGGTTTTGAAAAGTCAAAACTTACCTTTTAAAATGAAAAGCAGCGCGCCATGCTTAAATGAGCCAAGCCCATTAAGTCCCTGCCACGTGTAAATTGGAGATTAGATGGGCAGTGAATTATTTGGTGGTGGACCGGTACAAGTTATCGAAACTTGGACCGGTCCGGCGCAAGGGATTTTCCGAGAATTTCTTTTCCAAATTTGCTGACCGGTACAACTTCTATTTACGGATCGGTCCGGCGTGTAATTTTCTGGGCATGATTTTTTATTACAAAAATTTATATTTTAATATTTTTAACCTATTTTAAAAAGGACTTTGATTCTATATTTTTCATATAAATATAACCATTGGTTTGGGTAAAAAATACATGATTCTAGAGAGCTTTTTAAGAGAGAAAATATCCAAACGCTAGAATCAATTTTTTAGAGTTTTGAAATACCATCTAGATTTTGTGTACATGCCATATGAGATCTTATTGTTATTCAATTTTAAGAACTAGTGTTCCAAACATTCACGGGTCCTGCGGGAGTGTCTTTGGTTGCGATTGAAGATGGGTTGAGCGAAGTGGCTAACGCGATAAGGGAGATCGCGGACGGTGGTGAAGGATTGTAATCAAATGCGTGGAAGGAGGCGACAGGTAAGCCGGAACAGCGGGAAGCGCTATGCCAAGCTAGTTGCGGTTGGATTATACGTTCAAGGGATTGACGGGACTGTTGCTTAAATTGTGGGGAAGCAATTTTTGTAAGTCAATCAAGTCTGTAAATCCGGTTTGATCATAGTGAAGCATTGTCGGTTAGTCCCGAGGATTAGTTCTACGCAAGTAGGGATACCTCGTAAATTCCTGGTGTTATGTTATTGATTTTTGTTTGATTGCTTGATTGATTTAATTGTTAGACAACACAACACATGTTTCGATAGTAAAATTGAGTAAACTTAGGGTTTTAATTTCACTTATCAAATCTTAAATTATTTTTGATAAAACCCTAAAATCAACCTAGGCAATACAATCCCCCGAAATTTGTTTGTTTCCATCATAAAAAACTTTGCATTTGATGGAGTTCTGGATTACAAGTCCACATATTATATAATACAACTTGATTTTCTTTTAAAACTATATGCAATTTTTATTGTTATCCACAATTTTTTTTAACTAATGCGATTATTCTATTTATAAATAAGTTTCGTTAAAAACTCGTTCGAGAGAAAAGTTCTATATTATATACAATATTTACCAATTAGGCATTAACTACAGTTTCAAATTATAATATTACCCATTTTTCTAAAATTAAATATCTTCATTTAATAAAAAAATAAATAAAAATACCATATTATACAAGAAATAATGTTACCCATTTTGGTCCTTAGCTTGTAATCAAATGTGAACTTCAACATTATGCAATGTAGTACAAACTTGTAGTTTAGGAAGACATAATCTCATCAAATGACTTTGTTTTGTGAAGTTAATATAATATTCTTGCTTGCTTAGTTATAATGGTTTTTTTGAGTTTAATTGAGTGTGATTGTATTTATTGTGATGTAATTGTATTTTTTATAGTTTTTTGTTGGATGTTTGAATACTATACAACAGGGGAAAAAATGAAAAGCAAATACAATAGGGAAAAAATGGAAACCAAAAGAACAGGCAGTAGCAGCACAATAGTGGTCATTTTGGCACGGCTAAGAACCGTGCCAAAATCGTTTTAATTTAATTAGTGCATAGATTTTTGGCAGTACCATAACTGTTCCAAAAGGGTGCCTACGCAGTGCCACCAATGATATCATTATATCATTGGTATGATGACATGTGGAAAGTCATCGAAATGACACGTGTCATAACATTGGCACGGTAGGTAGCCGTGCTATAGTGGTATCAAATTTGGTGAAATTGGTACTCTTTGATAAAAAAAATGTACGAATTAAGCACGGTGTGAAGCATTGTTAAATAAATTGGTACAGTCGTATTTGCCACGGCTCGGAACCGTGCCAAAGGTGGTCAGGCACGGAGTAGAACTGTACCAGTTAGCGAGTTTTGGTGTAGTGGTATGTGATGTTTACTTTTACTTCTTATTTCTAAATGAAAAGTGGTAAATTAAAGTAGTATTTACTTTTTACCTTTTAGTATTTGATAGAAGTTCATTCAGCATTAAAATCTGTATTTGTTCACACATGTTAAATATATATATATATATAATCAAATCAAAACCCACTATATAAAAATAAGCGGTAAACACATGCTTAACTTCAATGAAATAATTCTTTATTTTTGACCTATTACAAGTTACACATTTTAAAAACTCCATTAAATTTCATGCTTAGTAATAAGAGGCCAATGAAAAAACTCAATGAAAAAATTATTTTTTATCAGCCGAAAATTCTTTTTCTGTAAAAAAAAATTAAAAAGTAAAAAATCATTTACAAAAATAAATATTAAATGACTATAATAATTAATTCTTTTATATAAATATAAAAAAGAAAAAAAAAATTAATTTTAAAAACTGACATATTAATGTATGTATGTCTCCTAAGTGTTACTATTAAGCGATATATGTAAATTAGTATGTCTCCTAATATATTTTTAAAAATTTTGAATTTTCCAAAAAAAAAAAAGAGGCAAAAAATTTTATCCGAAAAAAAGGAGGCAAAATGCTAAAAATCTTAGGCGACATAGGTATTTATATATGTCGCCTAAAAGGTTATCTTAAGAGACATACATAAATACCTATGTCGCCTAAGTGATAACTATAAATTAGGGAAAAAAATCTCCATTTCATTCAATCGCTATAAACTAAAAGCAGCTCTCTCATTCTCACTCTCTTCGCCGCTACCCGCCTCTCACCCACCGCCACTAGCCCACCTCCACCTCTCACAGTCTCGCACTCAGTCTTTCCTCTCCTAGTCTCCCTGCCTCTCACCCACCACAGGCTAGTGTCCTCCGCAGGCCATCGCCCTCCTCCAGGCTCCTCCTCCGCTTGAGGTAAGACCCATCGCCATATACATTCAGATTTTCTTCTCTCTCCATTAACTCTCAATAAAGCAGAGCATCCAAAGTTTCTTTTTCTCTTTCTAGAATTGATTGAAGAACACATGTTCTTAATTTTTGTAGTGTGTAAATCGATCTAGAGATAGACTTGATTTTTGTTGAGTTTTTTTGAAAAATTTTATGTTATCTTAAGAGTATTTTAGGAGATTTTGATTAGTTATTTTGTTGAGTTTGATTCGGATTTTGGGGTTTTTGAAATAAGAGATTGTGGATTCTTTCTACTCAAGATCCGAGGCACTTGGTTGATAAAATTTGTACTGCCGTGTGTATATCTTGGTTGTGCTGTGTACCTACTCTAAATCTGCTGTTGTGTATCTATTTTGCTGCGTGAATTTGGAGCTATTCTTTGGGAGATTTTTGAGCTTATTTCTTCTTAAATCCAGTACTATCTATCTAAAATCTCTTTCGTTATTGATTGCAAAATTTGTATTATTATTTTGGATTGAAATACTTCGTACTTCATCCCTCTCCTTGAATGACTCGGATCTCTCCATTTCTTAAGAAAAAAAAATATTTTTGATTGTGAACTTGGGGCTATGAATAAGGGGACCCAATTGAACATTCAGACACTAATTGCTCAATCATTTTAGCATGCTGTTACACACCCCTTATGAAGTGTTAATAGCACTTGCTCTGTGTTAGAATAAAAGAGATGCTATCTGGTCCAAAAGATATCTTTATGCTTGTTTTGTAACTATCTTAATGGCTTTCTATGCTGTTCCAAAATCTGAAAAATTATACTTAAACATACCAAATTTGAAATAATATGGTTCAAACTTCGCAAATTTGTGAAAATTGATGAAATATTGCACCCCTGAAATGAAGGACACCCCATGAGAGAGAGATCGCAATGTTAATAGGTTCAAATGTCCAACTAAAATATATTTCTTTCTTCTTCTTCTTCCCTTTCTTTTTCTTTTTTTTTCTTTTTTTATGTAATTGAAAATGCAAGGCTACCATATAAATATTCAATCAACAAGCTCTCTTTCACCTTTGTAATATACTTCAACTTTCATCCAATTTATGTATTAATGAACATATCTCATTCCATGTACCCATCAGATAACTTTTCTATAGATTGATAAACAAATCTTTGCGTTAAAGCTGGTTTCCACATTCATATATTTTCTTTACAAACATTTGATAAGCCAGTCTCGAGTAATTAAAAATAGATAATCTCAGTTTCTTAAATGGAGTCACTTTACAAAAAGCTAGCTTCTGCTTATAACTATTTCTTACTAGTTCATTTAGTCAACCACTGCTTTTTTTTACTACTATTATTGCCAAAGACAGATCATGTTACCAGAGATAGCACCATAGGCTTTTTTTTACTGGCTATTGATGGTATTGTAACTATTTCTTACTGGTTTGGCAATATAGATTTTACTAAATGCTATGTGCAATACATGTCCATATTTCTTTTTCTTTTTTGGCTGATATTATTATGGGGGTGATGGGAGGAGGTTTTCCTAGGAAAAGCCTGTATATATATATATATATATTTATATATATGTACATTGAACAAATTAAGACTGGAACGAGAATATTATCGTTATTTTTTTGGAATATATCAAGATGTATGGTAAATTACATGTAGGTCTGGCAATTTACAACAAGGCAAGATTACAAGACCCGAAATGACCCCTTTTGAGGGTTTCCAATATTACCGCGCAATGACGCGTAACAATATATATTTTAAATCTACCTTTCATGATAATGTACTTTATGTTTTTTTTCGGTGATTTATACTTCAAGTATTGGAAAAACTTATAATAGATCAACATTGGATTGGAATGGTACATTTAATTGAATAAAATCTTCTTATTTTTCAGTGACAGAATATGTATCATTTTTAGTTCTAAACCAGTCCAACTTAATAAAGTATCTATAGTAATTCAAACCTCTAATTTTTTAAAAAAACTATTAGTAAGAAGGACTTGGTTAATGGCATATTCTGATTTATATTTTTTATATTTGTGATAGCTATTACGACTCTTAAGCGGTGCCCCCAGCTCCCATAGAGTACATAGACAGACGCGCACTTCATTTTCTCTCTCTCATTCACTGTGCTATATCTACTCTCTTTTATTCAAGGTACTACTACTACTACTACTACTACTACTACTACTACTACTACTACTACTACTACTACTGTTAATGTTAATGTTATAACTACTAAAATTGCTAACAACTGTCTATATCTTTAATTAAACCTTATTGTTGAAAAAACTGTAATAGTAGTACTGAAATTTTCCTCTCTTATTTTAGGTACAAAAATTACCCGTGTATCGTTCATATACTCTCATGAAATATTTGAGACCTGTGTTGAGGGGCTACTTAGTAGCTTAGTTTGCAATTGCACTCTTGGGCAAAGTGGTTTGGAATATTAGGGCTTGAATAAAATTATATTTGGATAACAGTTGGTTATGCTATGTTTTTTAGAGGGTCAATTTATAGGGTTAAAACTAGTTAATGAAAATTTGGGGCATAATATTGGTTGTTATTTCAGACTGATTTTGGGGGTTGGTAAGTTTGTTTCAATCTAGTTCAGAACAATGTTTCAAAGTGTTGATTAGCATTATGTTTTATAACACTGTTTTAGAATGGTAAATTAATGAACTTTTGGGAACCCAGGTCCTTTCATACTTGAGACAAGTTAACTTTGGGAGTGGACTACCTACACTAGTGGAAACATTTCATTAGGTTCCATTTAAGAGAAAGGATTAGCGTCTTATATATTAATGCACTCTCTTAACGATTGTGTTGAGACTTAGTCCTCTCTTTTTTAAAAAAATATAAAATAAAATTATCTATATATATAGATAAATATTATGTTTTTCCATCTTTGTTTAAGTAGTAGTAGGAGCTTTATGTTTCTTTTGTAATATATATCAGGATGCTCCGAAAGATTTTGCCGCAAAGAAGAAGTCCCGTGCAGAGGTGCGTGATGAGCTCCACCTCGCCCTGCAGTGGTAGCAGTAGCCTTTGCAAGCGTAGCAGCCCTCACAGCACGTCGACGAACCATCGGGCTTGCAGAAAGAGTCGCCGATCTTGCTACTGGTTCTGCCCACCCCCTCCAATCATTCGACGACCAGTAGCTCGGGGACCACCGGCCCTGCCATGCGCATCATTCGCCGCACTTTTGTTACTACAAACCTGCCCACCTAATCAGGTAAAGTTCTTAATTAGATTTTTTAATTATACCTAGCAATTATATTAATTTTATATGATTTACTAATTAATTTATATGCTGTTGTAATATGTAGGTATTGCGGGCACCTGCTCGAGTAATAAAATGAGAGAAGTTGTAGTCGGGACATACGATGATTCGATTAGGGGGCCGCCGACTGCAGTTCGCTCCCGGTTCGTGACGGACCTATCGGCTTATATAAAAGATCGATGTCCGATGCTCCATCTTTCTTAGTATGACCTTCCTGAGACGGAGCGGACGAGGCTTTTGGACTTCCTATCTGTAAGTTGCACTTCTGTAGCATAACTTTCTTTTTTTTTGTTGTTTTTTTTCCATTACTAATGTTTCTTTCTGCTGTTTTGGTTTGTAGGTAAGCTACGATATCGATCCCAGGTGTAAGGTGCTTAGCGACTGGATAGACGAGAAGGCCACCAACCGGTCCAGGGAATGGAAGTTGTCTTGTCACACCGACTGGCAAGAGAAATGAGATGAGCCCCTTCCTATTGAGTTCGCACATCGGCCTGCCAAGTGGGAGTGGTTATACAACCACTTTAAGGACCCCGAATTTTAGGTATTTTGAATTGTTTAACTTAATTTAAATACAATTTAATATATTCTAATTTTTTGTATCTTATGTATCCTGCAGAAAAGGAGTGAGCAAATGAAAAAGATTCGGGCTTCGTCAAACAAG
This sequence comes from Lonicera japonica, assembly GCA_021464415.1. Taxonomy (NCBI): domain Eukaryota; kingdom Viridiplantae; phylum Streptophyta; class Magnoliopsida; order Dipsacales; family Caprifoliaceae; genus Lonicera; species Lonicera japonica. The sequence goes on from JAKCWG010000540.1 coordinate 18,505, forward strand.
AAGTCCTGCAGTAGAGGGGCCAAGCCCTTTGTAGTTTGGGCTGAGGAGTACACGAAAAAAGGCGAGTAAGCTCCTCACTCGAAGACGTACATAGACATGTAAAAGAAATTCAACCCTAAGGTCACGGTAAGTTCCTTATTTCTTATTTTTTTCTTTAATATAGTTAGTTATACTTATTTATTTGTAAAATCATCTGTGTTCTATAAATTTATTACATTTATTGCTTTTTGCAGTTGAAGGTTTAACAGGCGAGTGATGAGGCGGTTGCCTCTTTGATGGTGAGTATGCCTCATTCGAGGATACATCGAATGGTTCCTCTTTAGCCTAAGTCACAGCACCGCCGCTCCCGAGGCTCCCTATTGATGTAGAGATCGGCGTCATGGAGAGGGTGGTCGGTCCTTCGAGAAGGACTAGGGTTCCTAGCATAAGCAGCTGCATCGCTAAGCAACCGAGGAGGAGAGGTCCATCACAACCGGCGGAGCCCAGAAATGAAGTTATCAAGGAGGAGCTGGCCAGACTTAGGGCAAATCAAAAGATTTTGGAGGAGCGTCTTTAACAGCAAGCGTACGAGTACGAAAGGGAGCGCCAGGAGCGAGAAAGGGAGCGGTTGGCGTAGGAGGCTGGGATACAGGCGCAATTTGAAGAAATGGCGAGGCATATGCGTATGGGGGCTCCACCATCCGATGGCTCCAATAACTCTGCTCCTTAGTTTGATGTTTAATATTGTTGAACATTTTAATATTTGTAAAGTTTTTAAAACAATTTTATATATATGACATTTTATAATTTATACCCTTTGAACATTTACTTTCTTGTGATTGAATAATTTACTATTTGAATGAATGAAAATATGAATGATCGGGGCGGGTTGTATTGGTTGCCAATGCAGGTTGTTTGTATAGATGTGCAGGTGTGGGCTGCATAGAATAAAAACAAGTTTCTTTTAATTTTTTTTACACTTAGGCGACGTATAAATACGTTGCCCAATACCTTAGGCAACATTGATTAAGCGACATACCTTAGGCGACGTAGGCTACGTTGCCTAAGAAGTGGGTGACGTATTTGCATACTTGGGCGACCTACAGACTACGTCGCCTAAGAGACTTTTAGAGGTAGTCTCTCTTTCTCTCTCTCTCTCTCTCTCTCACAATAAGATATCCCCATGTTTACATTAGGATAGATTAATCTTCGCTCGAAAAAGCGGTTGTCTTAGGCCACAAGTGTGAATCAAACTCTTGACTAATGACATCTTACACAAGTGGATTCAATCATCTACACATGCGTATGTCTAACCAATGATATCGCTTGACAAATATTGAAATCTTACACAAGTGAATTCAATCAACTACACATGACGTCTAAGAGGTTTCATTAAAAAAACCAACTACACATGTATAGGTTTGAGCAATATCACTTGACAAATGACATCTTACATGTCATCAAGAAATCACGGACAAGGTACCTAATTAAAGGAACGCGTCCTTTTAAAAAAAAAAAGTTAGTGCACCACAACTTGATAATGCTTCAAAATAGGGACCGCGCCCTAATTTTTTCTTACGTTATATAAAAGAAGAAATTTTTTTATTAGGCTAAACAATGGTATATTAGTTAGGAAACAAAAATTAATCAGATATTTGAAAAAGAAAAAGGAGATTCTTAAATAAAATGGAACATGAATAACAATTTCTTTGTTTTCTATTTATAATAACTTTAATCAAATAAAATATTAACAACCTAGGTAGCGCAAGTTTCATGTGACAACAAATGAGACTAAACAAAATTGTAATCCTAAAATATATGTACTAGGTTGTAACACTTGCCAAAGGTAATATTCACTATTCAAAAAGTATATTAAATTTCTACCACATAATTCTGTATCCCTATACATTCTTGAGATTTAAAAATCATTGTCCCTCTGTATTCAAATATATGTTTATCTCATGATAATATGTCAATCCTCATGTGTAAAATTATACTCGCATGTAAAGAACAAACATGACAAAATACTTGTAGAAATAAACTGTGGGGACTATCATTATTAAAGTCACTGAGAGTTTAATAGGAAGACCAACCATCCAAGAAAGGATATGTTGTTTCAATGCATTTGGAAGTTGAACCATCCAAGAAAGGATATGTGGTTTCAATGCATTTGGAAGTTGTACCTAAATCGTCGAGGAAAACGTGAATTCGTACCATATTCAATCGTGTATTAATTGTATCTGTTCTCGTTACAAATTAATGGGCAAAATTTATTCCTAAAAATTAATTTGTAAGAAAATCGAGTGCCCAAGAGTTTTGTCCGGCCCCAATAACCGGCTAAGGAAAAAGGCTTAATCATATCCGATCCCATCCGATTAATTAATCCTATTGCATACATGGGTCACAAATTTACTCATAAAAATCGATTTGTAAAATAATTAGTTCAGTCCAGTCCTATAAAAACAGTGGCGCTTGCCACTACTAACGAACCGGCTTACGGGTAGAACTTACCTGCTTTGACGGGGAAAAGTGCCGAAGGGCTCATACACCATTCGCAAGTAATCCTTTTTCACATTTGAACTCAGTATTTTAATAATCGTTTAATATAAACCTACTTTAATCACTGTTAAATGCATTTTTGACGTGTCACGAATTTTGTATACATTACTAAAATAGTCATTTAATTAAAAATTGTGCATGGGGCAATGATCTAAAAATAAGAGGGACAAAAGATACATGCATTACTAAATCCTCTCTCCCTTAACTGAAAATATTAGAATAATATAAAAAGCCCTGCACTTAAAATTTGATATCAATAGCTTTACTTCTACAATATAAAAAAATCAAATAAAAATACTGTTATTTATTAAATGTCACCGTCTATATATTCAGGGGCTATAATTTTGGATTTTGAAATTGTTTAAAGGGATAAAGAATTATGTAGTTGAGATTAAAGATATATTTTGAAGGTTTGTAATGCCTTTAGTATCGATTACCACCTAGTTTATAAAATAAGTGACAATAGTCTTTGAATTTTAAAAATGTATAAGTGATAACAAGTTTTGTGCCTGAAATTTAAGATATTTTTTTGAATGATTAATATTGTTTATGGCACGGTTTACAACCTAATACATATATAATATCTAAGGAGAGTAGAAGCTTGTGATGAACTTAATTAAATACAACTTTATTGCTAATTTTCATGTAACATAAAATATATTATGTGATATGTGTTAAATATTTTTTACAGCTAAATGGCAAAAGATGGTAACAAATTTTTGTCCTTTTAGTACTTTTTGCATCCAACTTATTTTGTAGTCAATCCTGGTAATGAATTTGTTGATTGCTATTAATTAGGTCCATCCTTTAATTACCTTCTACTAAAAAATCTAACCAAGAACTAAATTAATTTACAAAAATGCCCCAACTTTTAAGTATTTACACAAAACACCCCTATCTATTTAATTTTATATTCTATGTTATTTACAGACATCTCCCTTTTACAAAAACCTTTTAATTTATTCTCCTTTTGGTTAAATTTTCCTACAATTGAAAATATTTTCTTTAACTCAAAAAATTTCTTTAGTTATTGGGGATTTATTTTTGGATTAAATTTCAAAAGAGCAAAAAATAGAATGCAAAATTTTTAAATAACGAAATTAATTAACTTTCAAGGGGAATTAGAATTTGACTAAAGACCAAGATCATGCAATCAAATATAAAACATCAATTTCAATTTGCTACTGCTGCTAAAATTCATTGTAGTTGCAATATTTTCACAAAATTAAGATAATTTTTTTTTTAAAAAAAAGAAGAAATTACACTGCTAATTTATAGAAAAAAATATTTTCAAATGACAACCTTTTTATTCCTTAAGGGACCAAACATAAGCCCTACTCAGAAAAAAATATATTAAAAAAATGAATTTAATGGAACAATAAATAAGAAGCCCTCAAAGTGAAATTTTCAATAATAGAGCTATGCAAACTTCCTTCAACTTTGATATACCATAAAGAAAAATAGCAGCCAGCTGAGCAGCATGTTTGTTCATTTTTATTTTTTTGTTAAAACATACTTGGCTCTTTTTTTTTTTGGGCAAATTGCACTTTACCCCCTTGAACTATTGCCTTGGTTGCGATTTGCCGTACGAATTATTAATTTCACCAATTTTTACCACCAACTAATGATTTTGTTGCACTTTGCCTCAAATAACTAATAGGATTACAAAACTGACGGAAATAAAGTGCAGAATTGAAAATTAACATAAAATAAACATCCTTTTTTCTCTGGCCACCCTCTCTAGCAGCTAACTTCTCTCTGGCAACATAAATTGAACCTTTGAGCTTTGGTTTGCTGATTTTATGGTCTCAGTTAATCAAAGGCAAATTGGAAGGGCGAGGATTGTATAGAGAAGTTCACCCCACTCTTTCTATCTATGGAAGATCTTCTTCTTTATCTATTTTTATTGTCTTTACATTTTGGGGTTTTCAAAAGGTACACCAGTGGTGGTGGTGGTACAACGTCGATGCGACGGCGTTAGTGAATTGAGGATGACTGATGGAGATCTGATAATGGTGGCAGTCGCAAGTGAAAACAAAGGCACGGTGATGGCGCGGCCTGTAACTCTCTCTCTCTCTCTAAAACCTTTTATTGAGCAATCCCTCACCTCCTTCCTTCTCTCATCACTTGGTCACCACCACTGTGCCGCACAATCTCATCTGCCACTTACCATGGCTCATAACAGTGCCTCGTGGTAAAAGAAAAATGGGCATAATTCCTTCCATTTTTAGTGACGGGTATACAAAAAATACATCTGAGCATATCTATATATATATATTAATCGTTTACCGCCTACATCTATATCTACATGAGTGGGGCGAGGTGTAAGTATATATGTACTGGTGATGTCGAATAACAAGTGGAGAGAAATGAGTCACCGGAGAAGGTCGCCAGAGAGGAAATTAAGGATGTTTATGTTATGTCAATTCCAATTTTGCCCTTTATTTCTGTCAATTTTCTAACCCCGTTAGTGATTTGAGGTGAAGTGCAACAAAATCATTAGTTTGTGGTAAAAATTGGTGAAATTAATAATTCGTATGGCAAAGCGCAACCAAGACAATAGTTCAAGGGAGTAAAGTGCCATTTGCCCCTTTTCTTTTTGTTCAAAATAGGAAAACCTAATTTAAATGAGGATAAGTTGAAGGGTTCTGGTAAAAGGTTGGTCTCTACAAATATACATAGTATTAAATATAAAAGTCAAAAGTTGTTTGTGTAGAGACATTAAAAGTTGGGGTTATTTATGCAAATAAATTTAGTTTTCCGTTATATTTTTTAATGAAGGCTAACGCATAGACCTAATTAACAACAACTAAAATATTTATTACTGTTACTGATAAAAAAATAATTAAATACGAAAAATGCTAAAATGATAAAAATTAGTTACTATATTTTACTATTTAACCATATTTTTTATTCGAAAGTATAGACGAATTGTTGGGAACAAAATATCTGGTCAAGTTCCAGGAAGTGGCATATACCCATGTTGACTTCACCTCCAAACTTTGAGTTAAACTCTAGCTTATTAAAGATGATTGGTGCCCCCAGAGCGTAGTACAATTCGCAAGGGGACATACATTAGGGTTCTGTTGGAATAAGCGGGAGGTTAGCAGGTTAAATCCCCACCGTTGCACGAGTCCTAATTCAAATATTTGACTGGCTTGGGCTTTGCTCGTCGGGGCGGAATTTACTCGACTACCTCGAGTTCAAAAGGTTTAAGGGTAGAGAGGTTTCTCATTACTCAAAAAAAAAAAGAAAAAGTGGTGCTCCATGTGAACCTATGAGGAAATGTTACTCACACGTAATGCTTGCTATACAACGGTTCTTTTCCGTGACAAATTGACAATACACAAGACAGCTTTGCTAATGAAAGCGATATTTTGGAATTGACCTAATAGTAATTTTCTAAAAAAAAACAAAAAAGACAATTTGAAAGGGTTTTAGTATTATTTTTTTGTTTTTTTGGATGTTTTGAATCTATCTACCAAATGACTTTGAGTTGATCCACTTTGTTTTTTAAGTTTACCTATTTTATGGGTTGAATTCACAAAAAATAATAATATTTATTCTTTAATATAATTCGAACTACTTTTAAATCTTATTATATATAATTTTCCAAAAATGTGCCTAACCCAATCTTCTTCCCTACATTAGAACTTGAACTCTTTTTTTTTTTCTTGAATCAGTTAAGCAAATTAAAGTCCACCCCAACAAATAAACCGTTACTTTTAAATATAATATTTTTACTATTTTTCTATGGAAGTCTGCTTTAACATATTATTAAAATAAGAATGAAAAGGAGAAAAAAAAAGGAAACAAAACAAAAAAATGGAGGTGATTAATTATTATGCTTCTCTGTTCGTGAATGTAATTAACATCCTTTCCTCGCAAAACCTTGGCTCATGTTTCGCCACTCCTAAGATTATCCTCAAGTGACTCGATAGGCTAGGACTAGAATTTGTAACATCAGTTTATATTCATACTGCCTTTCATTTGATATGAAACAAAAAGTAAAAGCACAAAGAAAAAGGGGTGCGGGAGTGGGTTGCTCCAAGATGCAATCGATTATTAGGCAAATTCGACAAAAATACATCCGTAGATGATTCATAAACTTGCTATACTAATCTTTGATTTACTTATGATATTTTGAGTACTTTATACATTTTATGTGATATCTAGACTGTTTATTGTCTTGTTTAAGTGATAATCGATTAGCTAATGAATTTATGCCATAATCTTCGTCTCGTTGCATTTTAAGAATTTGCTATTTAATTTTCATTCATTTAAGTTATGAGAAATGGAAATACATGCTTCATGTTAAACCTTTTTATGATGAATTTATCATCTCTATGTCGGATTAGGTTTATCGGGAATGTGTTGCTTTGCTTCACACCCATTGCTAAGAGAGAGATATGATAACTTCATACCTTGTGGAATTTTGTTGTGTTCTCTCTTGATATAGCTTAAATTAGGGAATAAGTTGTCTAGCTTCGCACCCTTTACTATTGAGATATATAACATATTCCCCATTCCCAAGAATGTTGTACTGAATTTTTTGTAAGAGATAGTAATCGCCTTTTCTTATGTCGCAAGTAACTTCCACAAACCTTAGTGCTTTCTCAATCCCTTTTTACAAACGTTTTATTTTTACGTTGTTCTATAACCTACCATTTTATAAAATTAGAGCACTGTAAATTTGTGATCCATTTCATTCCTTTCCAACTATCCCTATGGATCTATACTTGGATTACCAAGACTTTATTACAACTTGATGGACCTGCACTTGGGTTATCACAATATGATTTTTTCATAGCGTCAATAAAATTTGGAAAGATTTTAAGAATCATAGTTGCTTAACTGATTATATTAAAAATTGTAAAAAAGACAATGGTTTAAGTCTCGATTCACATTCCCTTCTTTACACTTGATCGTTACCATCAAAATGCATAATCTAGTGATACTAAGCAAATTTTGTTTTTTTAAAAAATAATATATATCTATATATATATATATATCAGATAAGACAGGAGGGATGAGCCTCTAACTAGTGCAATTTTCATGCTCTATGTGAAGATAGACATTTTTAACCATTTAAATTTTAACCTCAAATTAAACTGTTGGTTCATATTTGTTGGATACTTGGAATTGAGAGCAATTTAAATATTAGAAACCTTACACATTAAATTATTTACTCTCCAAAGCAAAGAATTAATTCATTATGACAAGTTTAAATATCACGACACAGGCTATTCCCCACACATAAATATATATATATATATATATCCCATCTATATGAAGATGCACTAACACATAGAGACATGCTCCATACAACTTTATTTACTTAACATCGTATATATCTGATCCAAAAGACTATATTAATTAAGTGTACAGGACACAAGCTAATTAAACACAATCGATCATTAATTGTATTTTGCAACAATCTCAAGTAAATTGGAGCACAACTCCTTAGGCCTAGAGAACATGACCATGTGATCTGAACCAGATATCTCCTTTACTTCATTGGGTGGATTATTTTGAATCATGTACTTTTGTAGCGCTACCACGAGTCCCTTATCTTGCCCGCTCATAATGAAAACTCGACGCACCAATCCATAGTTTTCCTTAGTGACCGAAACTTCCATTGTAGACTTTGCATCAGGAAAATTTGGACAAGGTCTCACCAGCGTGTATGCAAGATCTAAATCCTATTAAAATTCAACATTTTTCAAGTAAATAAATATCACTAAGTTAAAATTTGAATCAGTAGTTGAAATGAGCTTGCCTGTCTCAAATTAATATTTTCTTTCTAAAGTAATGTGATAAAATTGTGGGTTCCGTTCTTCTCTTCATTGGGTTATTTTTATGTATCAAGAAAGAGATTTAAACATTTATTTTGTTTTAAATAAAAAAAATTTAATATATATATACCTCAGTTGGAGAGTTTTGATACATTCTAGTTGCCATATATTCGTGGCCAAAGAGGAAGGAACTTGGATTACTTGAGCCCCTATCATACGCATATTGAACATCCGTTGAAGCCTCCGACCCGGAGCTAAGTGAGGAATTAAACTGTACATGTAAGTAAGAAGAAATGGATTACTAATCAAGATACGTGTATATATATATTTGAGGAAATTAAATAAAAGACACGCATTTACAACAGTAAAAAAATATACAACATATATTTATGAAATATAGTGTTTCGTAATGGTTAATTAAGATGCTTGTCTTTATTTTGAGATAACGTAGTTCAAACGTCTTTACAAATTCATTTAACATAGTAATAAATTGGTTGAGGGTATTTTTAAACATTTTAGATGCAGAATATATGTTACCTGACCAATTTGAGTCATTGGTAACTTTGGACCTGGCATAAAGGCAGTAACAAAAACCCCCACAGCTATTTTGTTTGGAAATTTTTCCATGGCGACAGAAACAGCAACGCCGCCCATGCTGTGACCCACCAAAACCACCCGCTCCTCTGCGGGTAGGCCCGCCATGAACTCCATCAATGGCTCCATATAGTCGTCGACGTCCTTAAGGTCATCTACTTGCTTCGGGTTGATACCAGAAGCAGCAAGGTCCATGACTGTTACTCTATGACCCTCAGCTTTCAACAACGTAACCAACTTGTACCAATTCCATGCTCCGTGACAAGACCCATGGACTAGCACAAAATGTCGATTCTCGCTTGTAATGATCTTCTCCATTTTTTTCTCTTTCTTTTATGATATGTGTAAAGTTATTTGGACTTTGCTTTGATTTAAGAGAAATGATCTCGTCTTATGATAATGTGTAAGCCTATTTGAAGTTTGCTCCTATTTATAGGCAAATGATCTCGCTCGGCTGTATGAGAAAACACGATATGCGTTAAGTTTAGCTAATTAATGAAAGCACGACTTTTGCCCTGTGATTGCGTCGCCGTCAATACCATGTGGTGCACATTTTGCCAACTAAATGAAGAAAATGATAAATGTAGACTAAAAGGTAATGGTTTCATAAACAACTAACAAAAGGCAATTATTGTCGTACATATAGTTACGAAATCATTTTCACCTTTTTTTTTCCTTTTCAGTTGTACTCATGGATTAGGTGTAAACATGTAACTATCACAGTTGTTATAAGTTAATAAATGTATTTTAAATAAATTTGGATACTTATCATGTTCATTCGTTTGACAAAAATGATAACGAATTTAGGCGTTTTACTATTTAAAACACATGTAATTAAGACTCACAATATTAAATTACAGGTTTACCCTTAACAAATATGGATCTCCGGTTAGACCCGTTAACATTTTAAACTTTCTTAATAAAACTAATATTTATTAAATCATGAAAGAATTTGTATCAATTTTAGGATCTATAACTATTAATCCCTATTTTATTTTATTTTAATAAAACTAATATTTATTAATTCCTTTATCTTGTATTCAACCCTATATATGGCTAGGCTTTCTCTTGTATCCCATTAATTCAATTCAATGTAAAAGAATCATTCGATCACTAAAATCATAAACTCTAGTCGAGCGCAATTAAAGTGAAATTCTAACGAGTTGAATTAGAATATGAATATATGTGAATTAATTGTAAACTATTTTCTCACACTAGTCTTTAAAAATTTAATTGATCAGCTTGACCTTGAATGCTCAACTTGTTTGTGTTATAAATCAAAGCTTTTGGGTTGTGCAGCCTTCAAGAGAAGGTGGGGAACGATCATTTAAATTTTTTAAATGTGTTTATTTTAGTTAATAATTTTAGAAAAATGTTATGCTAAAACCTTTCCGCTCACACGTGCAACTTGCATACCCGCACGTGAGGAATAGATAGCGAAAAAAAAAATACTTGCACATATCAAACAAGATTAGAAAGAGACTAGATAGTAGCAAAATCCATAACAAATCAGGAACTTAGTTAATCAAACAACTAGTAGTTCCTTGATAACCAGAGCTAATTGACTACCTTTATCTAACTTAGAAGAAAAAATAAAATTGGTGAACATCATTCACGAGAGTGATAGCAGAGGAAAACGGACCGTCCAAAAGGGGGCTTTTAATGCATTTGAAAGTTTAACCGGTGTTGAAATACGAGGTGGGAATACATACGAGGAATGCGTGATTGACAATGTAATATATTCATTATTGTGACATGTTAATTAGGCCTATCCTGTGGGTCAGGTCAAATCATTTGTGAGAAAATACATTGGCTAACATCTTGATATATGTTTGTGGGATTGGTCTCGTTAGTTTCCAACGAGCCTTTAGATTATAAAAAAATAATTTAAATAAATAAAATAAAATAAAATAAAAAATTTTGAGCCTACTTCAAACACTATTAAATGCATTTTTTGATGTGTCTATTACGATTTTAGTGTACATTATTACAATGGTCATTTGAACAATCGTGGAGCCATATGTTACTATATGTAACGTATGACTAAGTGGAAAATATCCTCTCATTTGATACTTTGTGATGCAATCTAAAGAATAATTTGTAAGATAATAGCTCCTAGTTGATTTCTACGTGTAGGGATTTATTTTTCTGATCTTAGCTACAACTTGCGAAATTTTTCAAAAACAAAATATTTTGTGACACTTTAGGATAAGTGAATTTTTTTGTGAAAACGTACTACGCTACTATTTCATATATCAATCAATGGAAATTTCAATGTGAAGTAGTCTCTTAACCACTTAAAATGTTTGTATATATACAATGGTATTACGACTTTTTGTTAACTTAAATTTAGAATAATATATCATCAAAAGTCAAAATATAACTTAATTGCCTGAAATGTTTTGGCTGGCCCGGCCCTATGTAGGACCCAAAAAATGGTAAAATTAATAATTAATACAAAGCGTGAAACTAAAAAAACACACGAGTCGTCAACATCAATCTCTTGCAAACTTTCCATATTTTTATTATATTTCTTTTATACTTTGTTCATATCAAATATCAAACTTGAGGAATTTTTTAAGGATCAGGGTTGAAATTTGTAAAAAAGGTAAAGGTTCGGTCCCGGCCACTCATATTCTCTTCCTCTCCTCTCGAATACTTGATTCTTACTTATTGCTTACTCTAAAAAAATTAAATATATAAATGAACTTGAGAAAATTTTCAGGCCGGGACAGCCAAAAATCAGAGTTGACTTTTTATTATTTATTTTTCTTTAAACACATACATCAATGATTTTGTGATACTAACAAATTTTGTTTTAAAAGATAAAGAATACTTTGACGTCCTATATATATAACGATTCACAGTTTTTACCACTTAAATTTTAAGCTCAAAATTGTTGGTTCTTATTTGTTGGATCAATGGAATTGAGTGCAGTATAAGTATATGAGACCTTTGTACTACACTAAAAACTACATTTTGTCTCGCATCTATGACGCATTTTGTTACAGTCAGTAACCATGACAATAGTTGCCATGGTCTTTTTAAATTTTCTCATGGTCTTTGACTGTGACTAACATTATCATGATCGTTGACTGTAAAAAGTGAGAAATTAATTTTTTATAATTAATAGTAATATATCGTTTTATTTTTGTTCGAGGTTTTTAACCTAAAACCTTAGCCCCGTTCTTACTCGCCACACTCCCCACATTTTCATGCTTTGCACTCTTTCTCTTCTCCCTCTCACGTCACCGCCAGTTCACAACCACCACGTATACTGCTCCGCCCCGAACCCGAGACGGGTTTTTCTTTGAAAATCCAAACCCGCCCCGCGTACATGTATAGGAGTCCCGCCCCGCTCCGAATTAGAGGGTAAACCCCATTGATGATAGTGACAATTTGAGCTAAAGCAACCAAAAAGATCTAAAACCAAAAATCTATTGATGAACACTAATCTAGTAGAACCAATCACAAACTCTAAATGAAATCTAGAATAAAAAGGAAAATTATCTACGAATTTTCCCTCAAAACAACATAAATTTCTCTTTAAACAAAATGAATTGACCAGATTCTTTAACAGCAAAATGTCACCCAAGAACCCAAAATCCAACTATCATTTATACAAACACTGAGAAAGGGGGGAAATTAACGAACCAAATCAACCAGAAGAAACATAAATTACTTCCCAATAACCCAAAAATTGGAACCCAAATTTGCAATTTGGAATTTAGAGTAGTTATAATATCCAACGTTGGAGGAGTGGAGGACGGACCGCTTGGTGTGTGGAGGATGGACGACGTGCCGGTGTAACAATGTGCCGGTGTGAGTGAGAGAGTGAGTTACTGAGAGAAGAGAGGGTGACGGTGAACGGCTCAGAGATAGATAATGAGTGACTAAGTGAGGCGGCAGTGAGAGTGAGAGACAATTAGATTAGTAATTTTAGGGTTCGTTTGTATTTAATAAATATAATATATATATATATGTATATATGTATTAATATAATATATATATATATATATATGCAAGCGGGTCGGGTCGGGTTTTAGGTATCCAGAATCTTAACCCGCCTCGAACCCGGTCCGAGTTTTTAGAAAAAATACCAAACCCGACCCGGGCATAAAAAATCCCGCCCTGAACCTGCCCCGCCCGGGTTGGGTCGAGTCGGAAACCCACCGGGTTGAGTTTTCTTGCCATTCCTACATGAATTGCCACTAGAAACCCTAGCCGCCTTCTCTCTTAAAGGTAATTTTCCCTTTTCTTTTTTTTTTTCAGATCCGTTTGTCCCTTTCTTCCCCTTATTTTTTGATTTGTAGACATTGCAGATCACTAATTGTATTTTGCAACAATCTCAAGTAAATTGGAGCACAACTCTTTCGGCTTAGAGAACATGACCATGTGATCTGAACCCGATATCTCCTTCACTTCATTGGGTGGATTGTTTTTGATCATGTACTTTTGTAACGCTCCCATTTGTCCCTTATCTTGCCCGCTTATATTGAAAACTCGACAGACCAATCCGTAATTTTCCTTACTGACCGAAACTTCCATTGTAGACTTTGCATCTGTAAAATTTGGACAAGGTCTCACGAGCGTGCATATGCAAGATCCAAATCCTATTGAAATTCAACATCATTCAAATAAATAAATACCACTAAGTTAAAATTTAAATAAATAGTTGAAATAAGCTCGCCGGTCTCAAATTAATATTTTCTTTCTAAAATAATGCGATAAAATTGTGGGTTCAGTCCTTCTCTTCATTGAGTTATTTTTATGTATCAAGAAAGAGATTTATACATTAATTTTGTTTTAAATAATAAAATGTTATAATATATATGTACCTCAGCTGGAGAGTTTTGATACATTCTAGTTGCCATATATTCGTGGCCAAAGAGGAAGGAACTTGGATTACTTGTCCCCTTATCATATGCATATTGGATATCCATTGGAGCATCCGACCTGGAGCTATGTGAGGAGCTAAACTGTACATGTAAGAAACAAAAAATGGATTACTAATCAAGATACGTGTATATATATATTTGAATAAACTAAATAAAAGGCCAAACGCATTTACAATAGTAAAAGAAAATATACAACATATATTTATGAAATATAGTGTTTCTTAATGGTCAATTAAGAAACTTGTCTTTATTTCGAAATAACATAGTTCAAATGTCTTCACATATTCATTTAACATAGAAATAAATTGGTTGAGGGTATTTTAGACATTTTAGTTGCAGACTACGCTACCTGACTAATTTGAGTCATTGGTAACTTTGGACCTGGCATAAAGACATTAACAGAACCCCCCACAGCTATTTTGGATGGAAATTTTTCCATGGTGACAGAAATGGCAACGCCGCCCATGCTGTGACCCACCAAAACCACCCGCTCCTCTGCGGCCAGTCCCGCCATGAACTCCATCAGTGGCTCCATATAGTCGTCGACATCCTTAAGGTCATCTACTTGCCTCGGGTTAATACCTGACGCAGCAAGGTCCATGACTGTTACTCTATGACCCTCAGCTTTCAACAACGTAACCAACTTGTACCAACACCATGCTCCATGACAGGACCCATGGACTAGCACAAAATGTCGATTCTCGCTTGTAATGATCTTCTTCATTTTATTGTCTTTCTTATGATATGTGTAAATCTATTTGGGCTTTGCTCTTATTTAAGGAAAATGATCTCGTCTTATGTATAAGCTTAACTGGGCTTTGCTCCAATTTATTGGCAAATGATATCGTCTTATGTATAAGCTTAACTGGGCTTTGCTCCTATTTATAGGCAAATGATCTCGTCTTATGATATACTAGAATATATCCGTGCCATCCAGTACGGTGAAATAAATAAGATATGATAATATAATAAAATAGAGTAAAGTGTGACGAATTTAAATCGACAAATATCAATTAGTCTATTTTAAGCTCATTGTCTAAGATAGTCTAACGTTTTGAGTAACTGAAATGTAGGTTCAATAAAATTTAATGTTATAAAACCTAAAAGTACTCCGGATTGGACCAACTTGTTTTTAATTTTTAAAAAAATCTTTTAATCTTATTTTTTGATCTCGGCGAAATAATTTTTTAACAAATTAAACTCAAGGCCATAGTATACAAACACATAAAATACGTGATTAAATGTTATTTAATAATTTTTCTTGAAAGTTTTTTACATAATTTCATAGTTATGATGTATCTTGTTTAATTGATTTTGATTAGTAGATTTTACATATTAAATTTTTATTAATTTTTTTATTTTTTATTTTAAGTTACGACATTTTTAATATAGACAAAATTATTTGTGTGTGATAGTTGATTGTGTGTATATTATTAGTGTAAGTGTTTTAACTTTGATGTAACATCTTGATGTGTTTATAAAACTCATCCAAGAGTACAAAATTAATACACACCATAACATGTGTATTTTTAGCCATTAGATGTTTATACTTTTTTAAAAAAAAATTAGTCAAAAATGGTATTTTGTAATATAAATGTCTCGTAAGTTTTGCTAATGAAAGCACGACTTTTGCCCTGTGATTGCGTCGTCTCGTCAATACCATGTGGTGTACATTTTGCCAACTAAATGAAAATGACAAATGTGGAGTAAAAAGCTTATGGTTTCAAAACATATTTTGCTAGTTATTCTCGTACATATAGTTACGTAATCATTTTAACTTCTTTTTTTTTCCTTTACAGATATACCTAGCTAATGACTAAGGGCTCGTTTGGTTCGAGCTTTAAGAATGGAATTGGCATTCTAGATGCCAGGAAACCTTTATTCCTGTCATCCTTTATTGGATTCCATTAATGCTCGTTTGGTTGGAGTTTTAGGAATGAACTTGGCAAATTTTTTTTTTTTAATTTACTGGGGAAAATATTTTTTTTTCATTTTCTGGGGAAAATTAATTTTTTACGTTTTTTGGGAAAAAAATATTTTTTTTTCACTTTTTGAGAAAAAAATAAATTTTTTCATTTTTTGGAAAAAAAAATATTTTAAAAATTTTTTGGAATTTGTTTTTTCATTTTTTGGGAAAATTTATTTTTTTCATTTTCTGGAAAAAAAAACATTTTTTGGACAAAAAAAAAAGGATTCCTCAAATTGGGAATTCAAGATTCCTCCCAATTTCTAAGGGAATAGATTTTGGCAAAATGGGGGAATTTAGGATTCCTAGGAATCCTAAATTCCTACCTAAAACTCCAACCAAACAAAATAATCCTCATGGAATGGAATTTAGGATTCCAGGAATCCTCAAAAGCTCGAACCAAACGAGCCCTAAGTGTAAACATTTAACAAACACAGTTGTTAGAGCATTCATAGTGGATATGATAAATTAACAAATTTATCATACCCGCTATTGCTGTGGAGAGAACTTATAATACAAAATTAGTACTGTATGGTAAAGAGAGATCAAACTTAACATATATCTAAATTTTACTTATACGGTTGTGTCTTACTCATATAAGCCATACGAGAGTCCTTTACTCATACAAAAAAAAAATTTAAATTAATAATACTTCATAAGGTTGAGCCATAACCGTATAAGATTTTTCTTTTATTTTCATTTTTTTTTACTTATACGGTTGAGCCACAACTGTATATGGATTTTTTTTTAATGCCAAAAAATCATATGAACTTTTTGCTTTGAAAAAAATAAGAAAAATATAGAAAAGTCTCGTACAAGTGAGACACACTCGTATGAGAGTGAGGGAAAAGCCTCATACGAGTATTGCTCAATTGTATGAGCTTTTTTTTTAATTTTTTCTATTTTTAAATGCTAAAAAATCCTTGAGAAAGGGTTAAAAAAATATAAAAATACAAAAGTTCATACAATTGAGCCACACTCGTACGAGACTTTTCCCTTACTCTCATAAGAGTATACCTCACTTGTATGAGGGTTTTCTAATTATTTTTTTTAACCTAAAAATTCATACGGGTGTGGGACAACTGTAAGGCTATTTTTTATGTTGTATCCGGTGTATCTGCTCAAGAAACTTAGTGCCAAATTTATAAATTTGTGAGTAAATTTTATTCACCTGCTGTGAATGCTCTTATAAATTAATAAGTGTATTTTGAACAAATTTATATGGTCATCGTGTCCTGGGACGAAGCTATTATTGGGCTAGGGGGAGCACATGCCCCCTCTCAACTTCTCCAATATTAACCATTAGTCCTACAATGGTCTGCAAAATTAACAAATGCAAACCCCCCCCCCCCCCCCCCCCCCCCCCCCTCCCCGCCCTAAATATGTATATTGAGAAAAAAGGCCCCTAAGCAAGGAATTGTATAATAACAATGCAAGTGTTTATGCAATGATTTCTATATTTAATTGTTCAAATCTAGTTATTATACTAGAGTTAGTTTGAAACTATTTTATGGTGTAAAAGAAATTTGAGTAAGAAGCATTGTTTGTAGAAGACAATTTTATTATATATGTTCTGAAATTTTTTCTTAAATATATATATTTATAATGGTGAAAATTTATTTATAGGTTAATATCTAATGCCCCCCAATAATTTTTTTGACTCTGTCCCTAGACTGGACCAATGAGCAAATGCAATAGTCGCACGTAATGCTTATGAAAGCGATATGTTGGAATTGACCTTTTATTACTTTTCTAAAAAAATATCAAAAGTCATTTGGAAAAGTCTTAGTTAGTTAGCATTTCATCTTCTTCGCTCTACAGAAGTATTAATTACGTGAGATGTATAAACAAGAAAAATTACTTTTAACGACATTTATTTTCCGACGGTTTCTATAAATGTCACCTTAGTTGTCTACACCGACATTTGGGAGTTTGTGTTGGGAACCAAGTGACAAATGGGTAAATATGTGGATACATAATTTACAACATTTATTACACGTGTTATTAATATATTTTTGGTTTGTTTCCGAAATGTCGCAAATTGTTTACAATGAGTTGAGAGCAGTACGCGATTTTACTGTAACTTTTTCCTAGCGACCTGATTTTTGTGGGCAACTGCTACTGTTGATTAATTAGTTAGTATAGGTTCATTATTTTATATTATTAATTAGTTACTATCAAAGGTCAAAGGGGTGGTAATTATATGACTGATTGATGCACATGTTCTAATATAAATGGTTGAGGGTACTCATAAAAAGGTGTGAAATATGAGTGCCAAAATCTTGTTAACTCTATTGAACTTGTAAACAATTGGTTGAATATAATAAGCTTTTAATTCACGTTCTGGTTAAAGGGAAATGTAACATATGGTTAATTAGGTAGTAAAGTTGATAGGTTAATTACATATTAACTAGAATTCTTGTGAAAGTGAAATTAGGTATAAGACATTCTTGCAGTTGTAAAAAAAACATTGAAGGATACTTTAGAGTTGATACAATAGATTGGCTTTCTTTCTTTTTTATCCCTAGCTAGACAAATGGTGATTAAGCAACGGTGGTAATATCAGTTGTAAATCAGAATTCAAATTAGAAAGAAACATCTTTAACTCCATAATCTACCAAAGTCTCCATCATTGAGCCTTCTTACGTCCTCCTCTACACTCTTGTATATTTATGGATCAAGTGGAGATCAATTAGGTTGAGAGGGTATAATCTCTGTATGTGTGTGTATCTATGGGATTGCTCCAAGTCTTTTGAGATGGAACATGTGATTGGTTATCACTATTATTAATTTTCTTTGGGTTGTTTTAATGATGGGATTCATGGGATTCATTCAAAGGCTGTTTTAATGATGGAGGATATTGGGTTGTTCAAGCAAGGGTAGTATTATCCATTATTTATTGTTGTTTGGTTCCTCATAAAATGAAAGTTTCTTATTTCCATAATCACTAGTGCACCTAACCACATAATTAATCCCAAGTTCACCCTTATTGCAAAAGCAACCCCATGAAGTTACTAGTGCCTCTTTCCCACCCCATTTTTCCCTTAATAATTTGTTGAAATCCCCTTTTAGGGGAGAATAAGGAATTGTTTTCCTAATTAGGGCTAAGTTTGAGCTCTAATTTTCTTTGTATGAAAAGTGACAATCGGTGGTGAATTTTTGGGGGGAGAGTATAATTAATTTCCCCACTAAAATGAACTTTTTGCAGCAAATTTAACAATTCATACTAAAAGTTGGTTATTATGTATACTATTTATGGATAACTTAGTTTTCCCCTCTAATTTTGCAACTAACAGTGTGGCGGGAAAAAAATATACAATGGAGCCAAATAAAATTGGAAATTAGTGGGGAAATTAAAATCTAACCACTATAAAAGATATATATTGGGGAAGAACAGTTTACCACAAAAAAAAAATTAGTAGGAAAACTTTGACTTGTCACTAATGAGGTACAATTGTTTGGAAATAGGATAGCCAAAAAAAACCTTGTTGACAATTAGTGGTGAATGTTTTAATGGGGAGTAAAAAATCCCCATTAAAAAGCATTTGTTTTAGTGGGAAGTATAAATTCCCCATTGGAAAGCAATTTTATTTTATTTTGTAAGGAGTTGTGTTTGTATATACTATTGGTGGGGAAATAATATGTGGCCACAAATTTCGCCATTAAAATTGTGGTGAATTTTTTTTTTACTCTGGCAGGGAAAATTTGGAGTTGGTGCCAAACAAAATGGTAGCATTAGTGGGGACATATTTTTGTAGTTTTGCTGGGAGGACATTTGGAGTTGGCGCCAAATTTAATTTTCTAAGAAAAAAATAATGCCCCTAGGGCAAAAGTATTCATCCTGGCCTATAGCAGATGATACTTGTGGCTTATCAGCAAAACATTTTTTCAAAATAATGCCCGTAGGGTACAAGTATTCATCTCAATCTATGGAAGATGATACTTGTAGCTTATTAACTAATTTTTTTAAAAATAATGTCCCTAGGGCATAAGTATTCATCTCGGTCTATGTCAAATGATACTTGTTGTTTATCAGCCAAATTTTATTTTATGTTTTTTAAATAATGCCCCTAAGGCACAAGTATTCATATCTTGGCCGATGACAGATGATACTTTGTTTTGCAGGCATTTTGACTATGGAGCAACATCGTCTTTGCATTTTATCCATTTGTATAATATATACTCTTTGTCAATGTAACTTATTTGTTCCAAGTGCTCACTATTGTTCCTAATGATTATATTTTCTACGCGTGATTGCACACAAGCTTATCCACTTTTACTAAGCATCGGGTAATTTAAATGGTGGTTGAGGGGGATTGCCACGTGGCTTCGCGGAAAGGGCGAACGTTGTTTTTCAAAGTGTTGCGTCATTCTTCATATTACTCATCTTTTCACATCATAAAATATGGATCAACACCCAGATGATCGAGTAGTTCTTACCATTCGCGACTACCCGCAGTGCGGTGGACACCCTCTCCCAAAGGGTAGAAAGACTTGAAAGAGAAGTTCAGATGCTGGAGAAAGATATTCCTTAGGTGGTCAGAACTATCCAAAATATGGAGGAACGTTTGGCCGCCATGATCGCAGAAAGCAACAAACTGCATGAGAGGTTGGGGTAGAGCGAAGGGCAAGAGAAAGGAATACGTACATTAATTTGATGGAAGGGAAAATACACATTGCCATCAATCGAGAACTTGCCACCCAAAAACAGGTGGTCTTTTTTTCCTCTTTTGCTCTTCAATTATTCCACTTGTTCTTACTTTCTCCCATTTCTCATTTTTTTTCTTCATGGATTTCTCTTGTTTTGTCGATCTTTTGTTCTTAAGGATTTTGGGGCTTATGACAAGTTTCCCTTAGCATCACAATCATTCGCCTGTCCATCTCGTGGATTTTCTCTAGTTAAGGAGAAACAGTAAAGCGCTTTCACTATTCTAGGGAAAACCCCTTCTTTTTGTATCTTAATTCCGAACATGTAACAGTCAGACCACGAAGTCTCTCCATTGTAATATTCTTCCATCAATGAAAAAGAATTCTTTAATTTTATTAAATCTAACTTGCCATTTTATAAATCCACAATTTCTCGTAAACATACTTTAAACAGGAAGAACCATACTTGCATATGAAATTTAATTTGTTAAGAACGAACCTTAAATTCATTTACAGCAATAACAAAATGGCATTTAAGCAATAAGAGCATTCAAACATGCAATTAAGACGATCTAAGATTGGAACTTCTTTAAATTCTAATGAACCCTAATTGTTTTAAACAAAGTTTTTTTAGTTTGACTAAGTCAAAGGTTCCATGAAAATGATAATTCTAATGAATTAGCCATTAACATCAGTAGTCTTTGAATAAACTCTAACAATCACATTGAATTTGACTTTCAAACAATATCCCAATCGGTAATCTTCTCAGGGATCTCAGCTTACCAAACTTCCTGTAAGGTAGACAACAGTTTGAGTTTATCCACATGGCAGTTTTTTATTTGTTAGTTATAGACCAGGTTGGTTACTCGCATGTCACATTATCAATCGCGATGTTTCTCTTCCCAATGCGGCGTTTCGTCGAATGACAGACCATCACCACCCCGGCATGCTTTAAATAAACTGTGGCTTTTCACTTCTTTAGGCTATTTATACATGTTCAGGTTCACTCCCCTTTCTCAAAGTACAAATTCATTTGCTTTCAGAGTTTTAATGCAAAATATTATTCTCAGAGCTTCCAACCCTTGAACACAAGGAATCACTATGGCTTGGCGCCGCTTGAACAACCCAGGTGGTGAGGACATCAGATAATTTATTTATCATCTCTCCATTTCTTCGGCTGATGTTTCTAAGAAGATTTACTAACTCTAACTGGAGTTAGATGTGCGTACTTTCAAACTTGAAGGTGCCCGCAACAAGTTGGACAAGGCCCTAGTCGACAGGGCCTATGCTGCTAGGGAGATTGCCCACTTAAGGGTAACTTTGGATTATGTACGCCGATTTAATCAGTGCCAAAAGGATGCTAGCTTACAGTACCATGAAGAAATGGTACAATGCCACAATAATATAAATAAACAATTTGCGAGGGGAGTTAAGGCGGAGGTATTAGACCTTTTCTTTTTCCCTATTTTTTTCCTTTTTGTTGGCCGTAAAGCCTTCAAATTGTACACAGATTTTGTAATCAATGAACATATTTACATATGCATATACCCAGATTTCTATTTATGATATATTTTTTTTGATGTGATGAATGGATTGTTAATCGCATATTATTGCATAAACTTTAAGACGTTTCTTTTGGTCTTACCAAATTCAAGAAATTCTAAGTTTTGATATTGTTAAGTGTTCATTCGCGTGGATTTCACTTCAACAATTTAAATTGTATGACAGTCAAATTGACTTCATCTTAGTCGGCATGTTTCAACCTATGATGTTCCCTGAAGGTACGGACATTCGCAACGACCTACCTGGCTTTCTTTGATCCAAGCCTTCAAATTGGCACAATCCAATGGTTGGTGGTATCACTAGTTTAATTTAATTTTTTCGACACTGTTTGCAAGGGTTAGTAATTAAGGTCCTTATTTGTGGTACTATTATCCTTGGCAACAAAGATGTTACACATAATAGTTTTACTTTTTTACATTTCCCATTTAGTGCTTCTTGCCACTGGTGGTTGTTTTATAAAGACTTGTGAAAATCAATTAAAATATATGTATGTGTTTAAATTGGTCTCTTTTTGTATACTCGTTGTATTTTGAACTATGACCACACTGGCATAGTTTAGCTCACGCCGTTTTTTTTATACTCTATATTATAAATTTATAATAGCTCCAAAAATTTGACAGAATAGTTAGAGGATAATCTGGCATTGTTTTAAAAAACATATTTTAAAAGAAAATGGAGTTTAATGTGCTTCGGTAAGATGGAACATAAAGAAAGAATGATGCTTATGAGTTATCTAATTTAAATTTGCTTGTGCTTATTCTACATATTATAGGGTATGAAAATTGACATATGTTGATTTGCTCCAGGGTATTAATCTATGTTTGAATGGAGAAGAAGGGTACCCCCCACAACATTGTGACTTTGTTTGTATAAATATGGAAAGAGACTACCATACCAACCACAGCTTTTTAAAACCACCTAACTGATTGTTGCAGTCCGATTGGAACTAGGTAGTGCCTCTTATTTTGTATGTTTTTTTATAGAAACGAAATTATTATACAACCTAGTTTTCTCTACACCTTTTAGACTTCTGTTTTAGCTATTCTTTGGATTGTGGAATTTCAGTTTTTATTGTTGCCTTTTAAGTTATGGCTTATCATTTGCATTGTAGTCTATGCTAAAGGAACTTAATGTACAATCTTTTGTCCTATGTAATGATACTCTGAACTATGCTTCATTACATGCAGAACCTGATTTCATGTATTTTTTTGTAAGGGCGTTTTTCACTTTGCCCCCCGTTTTATATATGCTACATTAGATTTACCCCCTTTCCATAATTGTCAGACTTTAACCCTGCAATAAAAATGGGGTGTTTAATTTTTTAACGTAATCCTTTCTCTTAACCCATGTTTTGTGTAATTCTTTGAGATTCCCCCACATGAAGGGGGAAAAGTCTAAAGATTATGAAGAAAAAAAATTAGGGGGGGGGGGGGTGGGTGGGTATAATTTTGCACATAAAATGTGTGTGTGTGTGTGTTGGGGGGAGTCAAGAAATACCGTTTTGTAATTTATTGTATTGAAGCCGCCTTTTGTTCTTTTTTATTTTCTCTATCATTTCTATGACGCCTCGAATCTTGTTGTGAGATTTTCACCTCCGGGACCTAGTTAATCACGGATGCCGTGCGCGACGGTGAGTTTATAACACAAAATCATGACTATAAGAAATTCCATTTCAGAAAATTTCGGCATGTGGAGTTTATTCATACAGTAAACCGCCCTATAATATCAAACTCCTTTCATAAAATAAAACCATATCCATTCATATATAAAGTCCACTCCACCCAAGAAAATCATTTATAATACAAGTTTATAATAAAACCATTGTGTAATACTTTAAACAATGTTCATATACAATATATATATACTTAGTCCTTGACTCAAGGACTACAGAGGCTATCGGACATCAGAGGCCTTTTAGACTCGTAACCACGCGCCATCACAAAAGTCACACCTTGCAAAACTGTTAAGAAAATGGGATGAGCCAAACCCGGGCTCAATGGGAACTATATAGGTTTTATATGGAAAATAATTGTTTTACGTTAATGTGATAGTTTGAAAGTTGTGCAGTACAATGCAATGCAACCCACACACACGTGCATGCAAACCACACTAGGAATCCTATCCTAGCCATCAAAAGCTAACTATCCGAGCAACCTATTTCGTCCATAGACTTCCCATGGAATGCCCTAAGCCTATTCTCTTCTTACTAAGGAATCGTTGTTAGAAAACTACTTCAACATAAACTCGAGCTTCCTAAGGTTTGACATGTTATTTGGACTCGCTCTCAAGTGTAGCTCAACGCTATACTAGGCTTGTCGGTACCTATACCGTAAGTTGTGACTATTGCCCAAGTATCCATTGTTTTCTCTTTAGTTATAGTACATTATGAATTCCATACTTGGCCGTCTATAGGGCTTCATCACTAGCTTATCCTCACAACCAAGCCACGTTCTCACGCTCGTATATCACGTTCCTAAAGGCCATTAGCTAATAATACTTTCCACTTTATATGTTAGTACATTATAAATGGCCAACGCCTTCCTATGTATATTATGTTCTGCGTTATAGTATCTCCATAGTTCTTACTAAAGGTACACTCGTTCGAGGCAATATATATAATTAACCATGCCATAGAAGATATGATATGATACAATAATAATGATAATATAACTAATACACATTCACAACACATCGATCCGTATCGTATCTCTTGTATAATGCCTCGGTTTGACCCCGCGGTCTGACCAGGCCTAAAACAACGAATCTAGCAAGTCTCGAAGGATCTGAGGTTCTTATCCATGCCTCCCCCAGATGGGGTGGTGGCTTAGGGACTTGGTTCTCTAAGAAATTCATTTTAAAATAACCCACGCGACGGTCACTTTTCTGGGGACAACGCTTCGAATAGTTAATGAGGAGAACGCCCATACAAGTCTCTAACGATGCCCAAAAGGAACTACACCAGGAGACACCCTAGCAGGGTGATGTCCATTAGTAGTCCAACTAACTTTTGAAAAACTCACCATTGAATAAATAGTGGCACACAGGAAGGCAAGATACACAGAGTGGGCTCTCCTTTGTGGACAATTCAACCAAAGGTGGAGTCACCTCCTTCTTTTCCCCATGCACGGTTTAGGGAATTTTCCCCAAGGGCAGCAATTAAGAGGCTTGTCTTCGAGTCACCAAGAGCTACCCGATGCTCGGTCAATCATATCCAGCCTATATGTGTCATCGCAGTAACAAACATCACATATATTCATTCTCACAATGAATATCATCATCAATCATACATCACACATATGGCTAATCAACATGTTTAGATATAATACAATAGCCCACTATCCATTTGTCATCATTAGCATCACTGTTAATCATTTCTACAAGCATCTTCATCACGTTTATGCTCCATATATTTTTCGTCAAGTGATTGTTCATATAATAAGGCCAATTAGTTCATTATTCTCGTTGTATATCTCATTACGCGCTATATATGTAAAACTAAGGCCGTATGTGTTTTATGATAGTTCTCTAACTATATCATTAAGCCAAGTATCGAATAATATGTTTCCAACCTAACTAACATATGAATACGACTCACCATGGCCAAGTACAAAGTTATGTTGCTCACACTAATTGAGTATATCTGAGTCGAGTACTCGGCAATAGTATTAAAAATAGTCTACGTTGGACGCTAGATTTCCAAATCACTACTTAAGTTCTGCCTCTGTGGCTTTTAGGACAAACACGTAAATAAGGATTTACGCTTGTTACCAATGTCATAAATATATATTACTACCATTTATAATCCATAATCAACTATCCTATAGGCCCAAATCCAAAAACCCCAATTTTGAGTTCATACATGAAGCTACGGAATGGGTTCATCATATATCCTTGGGTGTATGGGCCAAAGCATGTATATACTTGTTGAATCATGTGATTGATGTCATAATCTATCATTATCAATCACTAATTTAAGATTTATCCAGCCTAAACCCCAAGAAATGCGAACAACATATGGTTTTGATGAAAATACCCAATTTAAGTTCAAAACTCTAATTTAACGAGTAATAATGTAAGAAACATGTTTATTACTAGTGTTCCCACCTTAGACAAACCGATCCCTGAGTTAATGATGTGTAGAAGCCATATCACGAAGCCCTAACTTGAACCCTAGCGTCAATAGTGGAAGAGAGGGGAAGAAGACGATGAATAGTAATCTAGGAATGGGTTTAGATGGTTTTGAAGCTTGGATCTTGTGTGTGGAGTAATAGATGGGTGGAATCCCCTATCCTTCTCTCTCTAGATCTCTTTAGACTCCCCTTGGGTGTATGAGAGTGTTTGGGTTGAGTATGGGGTGAAAAGGGGCTTAAAGATCACTTAAAAACACTAAGAACCAACCTAGCCCGCTATCGGACCGGTCTAGAAAAATACCAGACCGGTCCGCAGTCCAGAATTAGCCCAAAAATTAAAGGCTGGACCGGTCTAGCAAATCCCCATACCGGTCCGCAGGTAAAAATGGTGCTCTGGCGCACTGATCTTAAATTGGCCATAACTTTTAGCTTGGGACTCCAATTAAGGTGATCTTTATATCCACGGAAAGGTATTTCAAAGATCTACAACTTCATAGAAGGAAGTTTTTTCAAATTATGGACCTATTATTCCCAGAAATTCTCTGAAGGCAGCGCTTTACCGAAGCGCTACCGAATGAATAGAATTGGTGATGGGCCTACTTCGAGTGATGTTTTGACCAATGAGGAGTGAAAATTGGACTTTGTTCAAAACATAAAAGTTGTAGAATGATATAAAACCTAGAATTAAGAATAAACAGCACCCAAATCGGATTTAAGACGAGAAAGTTATCATGTCCCAAAGTTGACTAAAAATAAGAAATCGCGTAAAGCCAAAACTCATGATTTACGAACCGAAACCGATTTGGACCACCCGAACCACCTAAAGAACACTCACATGAGTGGAAAGAGGCCAATATGACTAATACAGAGTACTAGAACACTAAGAGGCTCCTCTATACAAGATTTCACCACTCGAGGTGAGATTTATGTACGAAAGAGGGCAACTACGAGAAAACGGAAGAACGGGGTGTTACAATTTCCTTGTTGCCACATATGTTGGTTATGACTGTTGTTGTCTATTCTACTATCTTGTTAGGTAAAAGGCCGAAAAAGTCAATGGGAATTGTTGCAAAAGAAGTTAGCAAATGTCACAAGAAGATATTTTAGCTTTCTACAACCTTTAGAGGTAACTTTTGCATTGATATAAATACTATACTATACTTTTATGCCTTGGAGTCAAACCCCAACCTCTTAGAGGTAACTTTTGCATTGATATAAATACTATACTTTTATGCATTTAAGACAAAAAGAACCTATCCAATTGTACTTTATGATTCAGGAACTTGTACTTGGCGGAGCTTGGCCAATGTTTGCCTTTAATTGGACGCACGAACAATTGGTAGGGGACAAGGAAAAGCAAGGGCAGCAGGGAAATGATGAGGAAACTGGTGGGATAAGAATGATTTCGAAGGTGAAGATAAGAGTGGTGATGATGAATCCTTAGAGCTTTCAAAATGGGTAAGAATTTTGCATGAAATATAGGATGTTATACTACTAATTACTGGACTACTTCTCCCAGTATTGAAGATTACATGTTCCAGTAATCATAATTATTGGGATTGGTAATGGATTACTTCCCCCGATAATCCTAATCACATGCCCCAATAATTCAGATTACTGCCTCCAATAATGTTGCTTTAATAAATTACAGCCCCTAGTGATCTAGATTTCTTTGGCCATAAATCAATTACTGCTCCAGTATTCCAAATTACTGGCACCAGTAATCATATTACTACCCCCAGCAATCCATTATTATTGTTATACATAGGCTGGAGATTCTCATTACATGTCATGTTTTATCTGTGATTACAGGTCCCACAAAAAAAGGAAAACGAGAATATGGCTGTGAACACCCCAATCCACGACTCTCGTGTGAACTTTATTTTCATACAAACAAGCATTCCGCATCAAGTCTTGAGTCATCATGCATATAAGAGGCCATTAGGAAAAGCCCTGATTTTCGAGCGCATTAGGAATCTACCATAACCATGTTGCCAGCCGCACGCCCCATTAGAAAAATTGAGTTTTTTGATAGCCAGCCTCACCCCCCCTCCCCAACCGCACGGTTGGCTTCGAGCCGCACACCTTAGCCGCAGTCCTCCCTAGCCGCGCGGCTACCCAGGCCATTTTTCTGCATTTTTTCTCTATAAATAGGACCCTTGGACTCTCATTTGAGGGGATGAACACTCACTAGTGTTTTTAGTAAGATAAAATTCTGTCAAAATTATTAGAGAGTATTTTCTCTTAGAGAATTTCTAGTTAGAGAAGGCTAGTGAGAGAAAGTTAGAGAGAGAAAGTTCTAGAGAGAGAAGCAAGCAAGGCAATCAAGGCAAGGTTCTCATTTCTTCTTCAAGCGCATCAGGTACGTCTTTCTACAACCTTTATGAATTTCAATACTGCATTTAAATTTATTTTTAACATAGAAAATTAGATAACTTGCAAAGAAGTTCACTGTTTTTTAAGCTAGTCCATTCTAAATTTTATAAGAAATTTAAAATCTGTTTTGACACGTTTTCTAAGATAGTTCACTTTTGAATTATCTTTTGTAAAATCTTTTGTTTGTTTTCTTGTAAAACAAACAAGCGACTCTACAAACACATTTTCCAAACCCCGAGGAGTACGGGTCGGAGATCCGGGTTCTCACATGTGGTCCAAATTGTTGATACTGTTGTCGCTAAGTTGTCTCGACTTATCGACAATAACATCAACGTGGACCTACAAAAACCGGATCTAATGGGCTATCAAGAAATTGTCCATCCCTTCACCAAAAAATTGGTTGACGCTATAGCAGCGTCAAATAAAAGAATCAAGCTGCTAAAGCGCTAACATGAAAGGAGGCAAGCTGAACCGCGGGTCACAACACCTACAACTCCAAGAGACCAAAATGATCCAATACGACACACTCCAATTCGGGATGATAGGGTTGATGACACAGCGGACGTGGCCAAAAAAAGGGAGGAGGAGGTTGTCACAGAGAAGGTCGAAGACTGGGGAGGATCTATAAATGAAGAAGCAGCATTGGCCCAGGCCGATGAATTGGTTAAACAGATTGCTCAAGAGGTGGCCCCCAAACAAAGGGCCATTACGTTGCCGCCCCAACATTCAATCAAAAAAACGTGAAAGTACACGAAAGGGTTGCAATAAGGCAGAGGGAAAGCAAGTCGGACTATGCCCATCCTTCAACAATCAGCAGGCCATTAAGAAAGCAAAGGCCGATGGGACCATACAACCATTGCTTATCAATGGGATCGACTGCACAAAGGAACCCTAGCAGACCCTCGACATGTAGATTCAAGAGCATTACCACAGTTTCTGGTGCTTGAACGAGTAAGTACATATTTTTATCCACAAGTTGTAATTGTAAAACTAATTTAAAAAAGGCATACTAATTGATTTTAATTTGTTATCTTAACAGAGAAATCTACTACCAGGATCCTGAGAACCCGTTCGACCCCATTATAAAAAAATATGATAAAAGACATAATTGAGGGGAGAGATTTGGATAAAGATTTAAGAAGCAATTGAATAATTTGGATTACTGTCAGTTATCATTTTCGATTACTGTGTGTATTTGGATTGCTTAGGCTAGTAATCAGGATTATTGGGATTAGTAATCATGATTACTGTACCCAGTATTCATGATTACTGGACCCAGTATTCAGGATTACTGGTTCCAGTAATCAGGATTACTTGACCCAGTAATCAAGATTATTGGACCCAGTAATCCATTACTATTGCACTTGTAACTTCTCTAACAAGTTAAGTGCATGTGAAAAATATTGCAGGTTTTGAAGCAGTACATTACCATGATGAAGCAGGAGATAGAACAAAAAAAATGGACAGATTTCGTTTCATTGACTTGGAAGCTTCAGTAAGTAAATCCCTGATAAACCAAAAAATTACAGCGTATGAAGATTTACATTCCCGCATCTAATTCTTGTTAACTTTCTTTTTACAGTTTTACTGTATTGCACGCCACGAAAAGCTTGCCATGTCCGGCAAAGACTTCAGTGGGAACGAGTATGATGTTGCAAAGCTCCTCACGGAACCCCTATGGAAAATATTCACCCGCAACAAAATCTTGATTCTATTGCATCACCGGACGAGCAGGCATTTCACCCTTCTCCACATAAACAACGATCGGAAGACAATAACCCACATGAACTCCTCCCTACCCGTAAAGGATAAAAAGTCCAATAATGACAAGTGGAGCAAAAATGCAGAGACAGTGGTAAGGCAACAACCAAATATTAAATCTATATATACTAGCCATATTATGTGTTTTCAATATTAATACCTGACTCCATATATTTACCTTGGCCTTGTTAAAAAAAATAAAGGCAAACCACATTAAGCATTAGATGAATGACATCTGGCTTTGCGGCTAGTTCCAAACTCAAGCGAGGTGGATAAAGAGCTGACCGCCAATGAAAAAAGAACGAGATGAGATGGATAATCATGAACAAATAGTTAAAATTTGAGTCATACACCTTTGTCGAAGATGTCGACTGCCCACAATAAATGGCAGGATCGTAAGTAGCTCGGATATTCATTGCTTATTTATTAATAATTTTTTTGGTAAATGATATTGTGGCACAATAAACCTAAAATTGGTTTTGGTTTTCAGGTCAGATTGTGATGGGTGCATGCTCCACTTCATGGAATGCTTGGTTAATGGGAAGAAGCCGTCCCAAAAGGGAGGGACATTTTTCAGGCAGAGCATACTCGACAAATTCAGAACCTTTCGACCATCGGAGTGAACCATGTTGTTCCAAATGATTGTGGTCTATGGATTATGCTGTAAAGGATTATGGTTAATTATTGTAATCTTTTAACAATTCCCTCTTTTTGTAGTATAGTTTTTTTTGTTTTTGTTTAGATTACTTCCCTAGTAATGGATTACTTGACCCAGTAATCATGATTACTAGAATCGGTAATTTGGATTACTGGATCCAGTAATCCTGATTATCGGACTAAGTAATCATGATTACTGGACCCAGTAATAATGATTACTTGACCCAGTAATCATTATTATTGGTTCATGTTCATGATTACTGGGTCAAGGATTCCAATTTTTCCCAAGCAACTTGGAAGGATTACTGGCCATAGTAATCCAGTAGACGTATTTTCACAAGATGGTTTGGTTGTGATTGAAATCAGGAAGAAATATTAAAATATTAATTACTAATTTTCATTAAAAATTTAAATAAAAAAAGAAGAAGTACAATATGTTAAAAAAAAGGAACTACGCTAAAAAAGAAAAAAAATATCAATTCTTCTTCTTCTTCTCTCTCTCCTCCGCCTCTACCATCTCACGGTTCCTCTTCCTCGCTTCCTCAAACATCACTCGCAACCTCTTCAGGCACTCTTCAACTTTTGCTGATTTAGCATCCCAAGCCTTCTACATTTCATCAGCAAAAATAAGATTTTGAATGCACATCGCAGTGAAGTTGGATGGATAGTTTGAAGGAGATGACGTTGATGGAGATATTGGAGGAGATGACGTTGATGGAGATTTTGGAGGAGTTGACATGGTGAAGCAAATAAGTGAAAGTAGAAAAAAAATGATATATTTGATGGTTGGTTTGATTTGCAAATGACAATCATGTTTATATAGTAGTCCCTTGGAATATGAAGGGTTGTCACTTTGGATCACATGCGTGCATTAATTCCAATTGTTATAATGACGGCCGCAACAACCTTAGAAACCGAATAGATGCATGCATGCTTTCAGAATTTCAAATTACTGCACCAACTTTGAAAACGAAGAGATTACTGGGGCCTTCTCCAATCCGGATTACTGGGCACAGTAATCCAAATTGCTGGAGAAGTAATGGATAATTACTGCACCAGTAATAGATTACTGATCCAGTAATTCATTACTGCATCAGCAACTGGGATTAGTGGCCCCTATTATCTGTTTACTGGGCAAGCAACTTGGATTACTGGGTCAGTAAAATGGATTGTGTCCCGAAAATGGATTACTGGACGCAGATATGGATTACTGTAGCCAGTAATCTAGAATACTGGGGCAAGTAATCTGGATTACGGGACCCAGTAATTATAGAATTGCTTTCTTTCATATTTTAAAAATGGAAAATAACATGCAAATAAAAAACACAGAGGCATGGAAAAATAAAACTGCGAACCAAAATTCATTTTGACTCATATTCGTCTGATTTATAGGAACATATATAACATCAATTATAGTCATCATTATCATCATCATCCTGATCCTCCTCTTCATCTTCGTCCTCATCGCCGCTTAAGAGATCATTGTTTAACCATTCTACATTCTCTGAGTCGTAATTCTCGTCATAATCGTCATCCTCGTCGGAGTCGTCATCATCGGGAATATCTATCAATGGTACTAAACTGAAGTCGATATATAAAGTAGATATGGGAATACATATCGCATCAGGTTCTTGATAGGGTTCTTGTACTTCATACAGTGGAGTGGCGGTTGCATCCCTTGCAATGTGGTCTCACTGTACGTACCCCTATGTGACACAAAGTGGACGACTTTCATCCCTCACTAGTCGACGGATCATTTATATAGAATACTTGGTTTGCTATCTTGGTATAATAAATGGAAGGTCGTCGTACCAACTAGTATTCATGTTAACGGATAAAAGCCCACAATCATACTTTGTGCTACCGGAAACATCAGGATCGGTGTTGTACCACTTACAACATGAACAACACAACTGGCATGCCTTCCGCATATCTTAGTTCAACAACAGCCTGTAGAATCCCAAAATATGTGATGTCACCGGCCATTACCATCACTCCACTGTTCTGAGTCTTTCTGATTTGGTCTCGTTGATGACACACATACTTGACACCATTTACGTCACACCGTGAATAAATGGTGCAACACATAGGCTTAGATGCTAAAATGTGTACCTTCCGGTTATATTTAGGAGCACCTTTACTATGCAGATCGTGCATCTGCATAACAAAATATATGGAACATTAGTCAAATTCATGCGACTTAACAAGTCAACTAAGGTTGAATGTTTACCCATTTAGGGAAATGGTCAACAAACGACGCAATATGCTCCTCATCAGTCCCGTTTGGAGCTAGATCAGCAAACTGATCTCGGTGAATGTCTATATTACATTGTGCTTCAATACAGTTCTCCTTTACACCCAGTGAGCCGTCGCAATTTATGCTCTCCTCATGCCGGCGGTCCTGACGCAACCACTTGGCTTCACGAGATTGGAAACAACTGAGATGTTCCACGAGGTGCCTCTGGAATGATTTCATCACTCGTGTTAGGATCATGGAGATAGTTATTGATATAAGTCACACACTCGTGCATGATGTTCCGCTCAGCAATACACCCCTCTGGATAACGCTTGTTTCCGACATATTTCTTGAATTTACCGAGCTGCCTATAAAATTGTATAGTTATATAGTAGGGATATAGATAATTATAAACAATGAAAAATAATTCATACATTTCAGTGGAAAACATCCAGGTATAATGTACAGGACCAGTGAGCATGACCTGTTCGGGTTGGTGGATGCAGAGATAGACCATGATGGTAAAGAAAGCTGGCAGAAAGATCATCTCTAGCTTGTAGAAAATCATGACAATATCGCTCTGCATCTGGCGGACATCCGACTTCCTCAACTCTCGAGCACATATTATCTTGAAGAATCTGGATAACTCTACTAGCGCGTCGGCAACGTGACTTTCCAAATATGGCCGGATGACTACCGAAAGAACACGCTGAAGCATCACATGGCAGTCGTGCGTCTTCAGTCCGTATAACTTTTTATCAAAGGCTTTGACCTTATTCTTTAGGCTTCCTACATAACCTCTTAGATACTTAACAGCAAATATAATCAAATACAGCTCTCTGATCCCTAGGCCGAACTGTGTAATCAGCCTGAGGCAGTAACACTTTGCCTGACGGCCCTTTCTTAGCCAGAGCTTGCTGCGTATGCCCATCTTCTGTAGAGTTGCGCGAGATTTTGCATCATCCTTAGTCTTTCCATCAAGATTTAAAACAGTGCGAAGACGTTGTCGCAATCGTTTTTTTTTATGTGCATGACTCTAATGCATGTCTCACATAGATGTAGTCCAGTAAGGTAGCTCCCAGAATATACTGACATGAGTCCAACAAAGCTTCTTTTTAGTGCCTGAAAATGTGGATGTAAACTCATTGAAACTTAATCGAAATTACAAACTCAGTACACATCATGTATTAAGAGGCATACCCGTTTGAAGTCGTTATGTAGATGCATCGATTGAAGAGGGTATAATGCTTAATGGTCGCTTCGTAAACTTTCTTGTCGACATAATTGGTGGGGCAGTTCTGAACTCTTGCTTACTAATAAACGTTGCCGGTTGCGTCCGAAAGTGGTGGTTTAAGGGTAGCCATCTACGCATGCCTTGGTACGACATTCTTCCATTATTGGTGCACTGCATCAATATCGTCCAAACATATGGGACATGCCTTATACCCTTTCGTCTGAATGCCTCCCAGTATCCCTAATCCTGGGAAGTCGCTTATGGTCACATCACGGTTGCCCTCATGTTGAATGCCTCTTCACGGTATCGATCCCAAGTCGGTACCCCCGTCTCCCACAAGATTTTAAGCTCCTTGATCATTAGTCTCATAAACACATTGAGACATTTTCGGAGACTTGGGGTCGGATACAAGCATCACTAGCATGTTAAACTCCTTCACACAACGATGGAGGCAAATTATAAGGCATCATAATAACAGGCCAAGCACTGTACTGAACGGCCGTAGTCCCATAGGGACTGAACCCGTCGGACGGTAGAGCGAGGCGCAGGTTTCTGAAGTCCGACGCAAATTGCGGATGTAACCTGAAAATGACAAGACAAAATCAATACTAGAATATATAAACAATTATTAGTTATTATATATATATACACAAATACAAACTGTAAACATATACTTGACCTATCGAAATCCTTCCATTTTCCTATCCACTGGGTGTCTCAGAAATTCAGGATC
This sequence comes from Lonicera japonica, assembly GCA_021464415.1. Taxonomy (NCBI): domain Eukaryota; kingdom Viridiplantae; phylum Streptophyta; class Magnoliopsida; order Dipsacales; family Caprifoliaceae; genus Lonicera; species Lonicera japonica. The sequence goes on from JAKCWG010000540.1 coordinate 53,633, forward strand.
TTTTGCTGTTCTTTCCATGCCATCGCATTTTCTTTGCAATGCGTTCAGACATGTATATACACAACATTTTCTTTGCAATGAAAAAGCTCATATGAAGTCAAAAGTTAAACCCAAAGTGTTAATTTTATATCTCAATTTATTTCTTAGATTTTGAATTCTTATATACCATTCATTTGATAGCCTTTACCTAAGCCTTACGTTACACCCAGAAAAGTTCCTAATGATCCTTTGGGCTATGGTTTAGAAGTGAGATGGATTGGTAGAAGGGAATTTATTTATGCATTCCACTTTTCTAGTGGGATATATCCGTTCATGAGACTAATATTCTTTTATTTGTAGCATTTTTTTTATATACATGCGAGAGGCTTTTGAATTTGCGTACATCTACTTTTATAGCCCGCATGTAATGAGTGGTGGATTAATACACCTTATTCTCGAGAGTTTCATTTGTTGAGTGTATGCATGTGAGAGATTGAGTCAAAGCATAGTTTGGATAGAATTCGAAAGTTCACTTGCTTTGATATCAATGATGTCATGTTGTTGTCAAATCACACATGTACGATGAGAATTGGTGAGAATAAAATATTTTATTAATCTTGCTAGTTTGAGAACTTTGATATTGCATATGTGTTACATTACTTTAGTATGTGGGTGTTTGAATGTCTTTGTTTAGTTAGATGCATTGGTGAAGAAAGAGAAGAAAATTTTAAAAGAAAAAGAACTATTGTATTGGAATTATATTGAAAATCTTAGGCTTAAGAAAATAATTTATTTTAAAGACTTTTGCTTTGCTCGAGGACTAGCAAAGAGTAAGTTGGGGGAATTACAAAAACTTGTTGTGTTATATTTTAATATACTCGCAAGCACACGAATCAATTTATAAAATAGCATATAAGCGAGGTCGATCCCACAGAGACTCAAACAATATGTTTTAAATTTTTGTCTTGTTAATTTTTCACTAGTTCCTAATTAGCCAAGAAATATTGATGCAAATAAAATAAATAAAGTAAAGCAAGTAAACTAAATTAATGGAACTAAATTAAATAATACGGAGCAAGATAATAAAATTAATGAATTAATTGACTAGGTTTTTTGGAGTCATATATTTAATATCATCTTCCTAAGTATTATGCGCATAAAACTACTCTTATCTCGCACTAATTTGGTCTCTCGACTCTATTAGATGCGAAAAATAAAATCATTAAAGTCCAATTAATTTATAAAATCTAATTGTAATTCTTTCACAGCCAAACTAATGTATAAAATCAAAACACTCACTATATCCGTCAAAACACACCCTATATCCGCTCTTAACAAATCATAAGGTGAATCCAACAAAAAATAACGAGAATCCAACTTTATTTTTTATCAATTAAAATAGGCATCTATAGAAGAATTGTATTTAACATTAAAGCATTGAATTGGTAGAGTTAATTGGCATGAATACGTACAAGGGAATCAATTAAATATACTCATCCTAACCCTAGTACAAATTTACGCTAGCATGATAAAAATTAAATAACAAATAAGATTAAAAGAAAACTTACTTGGCATTAATAAAAAGTAATATAACTCTTCAATCTTTAAGTCTTCAAAGCAAAAGAATAAGAAAATAATGAAAAAAATAAAATAAGAAGATGAAGAGGAAGGCTCGGCAGTGGCTGCTGCTGTCCCACGGCTGTGTTAATTTGTTATTGCTGCTCCTTAAATAGTTGAATTCATGAGCTAGGGCTCAAACTAATTGAATGGGCTTGGCTTTGTAGACAACACTTGGGCTAGGATAAAGAGTTGGTGAATTTAATTATTTATCATTCCATGAGGCTTCAAGTTAATTTGGCTAATGGGCTGCTTTGGCTGAGCATTTAATGGCTGGTGAGTGTGGGCTTGGGCCTACTAATTTGAATATATTGAATTTTCGCCCATTTACACTGCTGCATCTTGCGTCGCAATTTCGGACTTTGAGATGATTGAATTAGAAAACGTGATGGATTGAAAAGTTGTAGCTCTCGAAATTCTCTTCAATTTAAGCTAAGAATTGCATTATTTGGAACTCCGAGAAAAAAGATATGCCTCTGAAAGTATTGAGTACTTTTAGGTGTCTTCACAAGCTAAATTTCTCTATTTTTTCTATCTTCTTCAAATCTTTTCTAACACCTGAAAAAACTATTAAAAATATAAATATTAGAAATAATATATGCTCTTCAAATTATAAATTAACATAATAAATTATACCAATTTCTTGACTCATCAAGATGCGCGAGTGGTTCAAAACTTATAATTATTTTGATAGCGCTTTGTATGATCCATATTTATAGCACAATGGAATATATATTTGTATTCTGTGTTGCGTGGCGTATATATGCTGAATTGTTGATAAATTGTTATATGCATAGTACATGTATTATATTAATGGAAATCACGTGTTTTGAAGCTTAATTGATATATTCCGGATTTGATACATGTTCCATAGCAATGCATGTTGAGTAATTGTGCTAAAATATTTTTTTGGGAAAATTTTGCTTTCGAAACTCCAAACTAAATCCATGGAAAACTTGGGAATTGGTCATGAAAGGTTTCTCGAAGTTTTAGCTAGAAGATTTTGAGATTAGTGAATATCTTTGCTTGAATAGGATATGCTCCTTGCGTTAATTGATATTGCTTACTTTACATAATTCTTGTTTTTTTTTATGCTTTGCTGCTTTCCATGCTCATTACTTTGTTTATTCCTATGACAAAAAGGGGGAGAGATAAAGGGGGAGAATGCTCATGTGAGGGAGAGTAGTAAAGTATGAATGTTTTGAGGGGGAGATATATATTATTTTTTTGCTTATTTGATTATCTCTTTACGCCTATGCTTTACTAGGTGTTTGTTGAGCTTTGGTGTTTCAGGATTACAGGGTTAATCTTCCAGCTCGCTCTTTTACCTTGTGAAGTGTTGCAGCCGATATTAAGACTTAGAGTTAGGTATGTCTTTGAGTCTTATTGTTTTATGGACTAACTCGACATAGAGTCTGTAATGAGATGTTATAGACATCGCGTCTAAAGCGTCTATATTAACTGTATGTGTTTTGTCATCGAATAGCCAAAGGGGGAGATTGTTAGGTCTATATTTTTAGTTAGCTTGATTCTGATGCCAAGAACACTTTCCGTTGTTATTGTTTGAGTCGAATTGAAGATTTGAAGACGTGACAATTCATGGAAGCTCGCCGAACTTACCGGATGCATCGTACATATTTCAGGATCTAAGGTAAGTTTGTTTTATGGTTTGATTCAAAATATAAATGGTGTTTGAGATTAAAATTTGTATTAAAAAGCTTTTGAGTCAAATCTATTTTTTTAGTATTTTTATCGAGTTTTGTCGTAATCCGAAAAAGCCCAGTCAACACAAATTCTTGAGAAAACTTATTTTTTTCATGTTTAACATATTTCATAAAGTTACCTCTAAAATTTGAGTCGAATTGGTGCTCAAACGAATTTAATACGACAAAAGAAAGTAAAAAGAAAATAAATAATAAAAAGATTTTTATATAAATGATTTTATTAAGTAAAGAAAGGAAAAGGTTTTGAAAAGTCAAAAACTTACTTTTTAAAATGAAAAGCAGCGCGCCATGCTTAAATGAGCCAAGCCCATTAAGTCCCTGCCACGTGTAAATTGGGGATTAGATGGGCAGTGAATTATTTGGTGGTGGACCGGTACAAGTTATCGAAACTTGGACGGTCCGGCGCAAGGGATTTTCCGAGAATTTCTTTTCCAAATTTGCTGACGGTACAACTTCTATTTACGGATCGGTCCGGCGTGTAATTTTCTGGGCATGATTTTTTATTACAAAAATTTATATTTTAATATTTTTAACCTATTTTGAAAAAGGACTTTGATTCTATATTTTTCATATAAATATAACCATTGGTTTGGGTTAAAAATACATGATTCTAGAGAGCTTTTTAAGAGAGAAAATATACAAACGCTAGAATCAATTTTTTAGAGTTTTGAAATACCTCTAGATTTTGTGTACATGCCATATGAGATCTTATTGTTATTCAATTTTAAGAACTAGTGTTCCAAACATTCACGGGTCCTGCGGGAGTGTCTTTGGTTGCGATTGAAGATGGGTTGAGCGAAGTGGCTAACGCGATAAGGGAGATCGCGGACGGTGGTGAAGGATTGTAATCAAATGCGTGGAAGGAGGGACAGGTAAGCCGGAACAGCGGGAAGCGCTATGCCAAGCTAGTTGCGGTTGGATTATATTTCAAGGGATTGACGGGACTGTTGCTTAAATTGTGGGGAAGCAATTTTTGTAAGTCAATCAAGTCTGTAAATCGGTTTGATCATAGTGAAGCATTGTCGGTTAGTCGAGGATTAGTTCTACGCAAGTAGGGATACCTCGTAATTCCTGGTGTTATGTTATTGATTTTTGTTTGATTGCTTGATTGATTTAATTGTTAGACAACACAACACATGTTTCGATAGTAAAATTGAGTAAACTTAGGGTTTTAATTTTCATTATCAAATCTTAAATTATTTTTGATAAAACCCTAAAATCAACCTAGGCAATACAATCCCCGAAATTTGTTTGTTTCCATCATAAAAACATTTGCATTTGATGGAGTTTGGATTACAAGTCCACATATTATATAATACAACTTGATTTTCTTTTAAAACTATATGCAATTTTTTTGTTATCCACAATTTTTTTTAACTAATGTGATTATTCTATTTATAAATAAGTTTCGTTTAAAAACTCGTTCGAGAGAAAAGTTCTATATTATATAATATTTACCAATTAGGCATTAACTACAGTTTCAAATTATAATATTACCCATTTTTCTAAAATTAAATATCTTCATTTAATAAAAAAATAAATAAAAAATACCATATTATACAAGAAATAATGTTACCCATTTTGGTCCTTAGCTTGTATCAAATGTGAACTTCAACATTATGCAATGTAGTACAAACTTGTAGTTTAGGAAGACATAATCTCATCAAATGACTTTGTTTTGTGAAGTTAATATAATATTCTTGCTTGCTTAGTTATAATGGTTTTTTTGAGTTTAATTGAGTGTGATTGTATTTATTGTGATGTAATTGTATTTTTTATAGTTTTTTGTTGGATGTTTGAATACTATACAACAGGGGAAAAAATGAAAAGCAAATACAATAGGGAAAAAATGGAAACCAAAAAAATAGGCAGTAGCAGCAAAATGAAGAGCCGTGCCAAAATCGTTTTAATTTAATTAGTGCATAGGTTTTTGGCAGTACCATAACTGTTTCAAAAGGGTGCCTACGCAATGCCAAAACCGTTCCAAAAGGGTGCCTATGCAGTGCCACCAATGATATCATTATATCATTGGTATGATGACATGTGGAAAGTCATCGAAATGACACGTGTCATAACATTGGCACGGTAGGTAGCCGTGCTATAGTGGTATCAAATTTGGTGAAATTGGTACTCTTTGATAAAAAAAATGTACGAATTAAGCACGGTGTGAAGCATTGTTAAATAAATTGGTACAATCGTATTTGCCACGGCTCGGAACCGTGCAAAGGTGGTCAGGCACGGAGTAGAACTGTACAGTTAGCGAGTTTTGGTGTAGTGGTATGTGATGTTTACTTTTATTTCTTATTTCTAAATGAAAAGTGGTAAATTAAAGTAGTATTTACTTTTTACCTTTAGTATTTGATAGAAGTTCATTCAGCATTAAAATCTGTATTTGTTCACACATGTTAAATATATATATATATATAATCAAATCAAAACCCACTATATAAAAATAAGCGGTAAAACATGCTTAACTTCAATGAAATAATTCTTTATTTTTGATCTATTACAAGTTACACATTTAAAAACTCCATTAAATTTCATGCTTAGTAATAAGAGGCCAATGAAAAAATCAATGAAAAATTATTTTTTATCAGCCGAAAATTCTTTTTCTGTAAAAAAAAATTAAAAATTAAAAAATCATTTACAAAAATAAATATTAAAATGACTATAATAATTAATTCTTTTATATAAATATAAAAAAAAAAATTAATTTTAAACTACTAACATATTAATGTATGTATGTCTCCTATGTGTTACTATTAAGCGATATATGTAAATTAGTATGTCTCCTAATATATTTTTAAATAAATTTGAATTTTCAAAAAAAAAAAAAGAGGCAAAAAAATTTTATCCGGAAAAAAGGAGGCCAAAATGCTAAAAATCTTATAGGCGACATAGGTATTTATATATGTCGCCTAAAAGGTTATCTTAAGAGATATACATAAATCTATGTCGCCTAAGTGATAACTATAAAATTTGGGAAAAAAATCTCCATTTCATTCTCGCTATAATATATAAACTAAAAGCAGCTCTTCATTCTCAATCTCTTCGCCGCTACCGCCTCTCACCCACCGCCACTAGCCACCTCCACCTCTCACAGTCTTGCACTCAGTCTTTCCTCTCCTAGTCTCCCTGCCTCTCACCCACCCAGGCTAGTGTCCTCCGCAGGCCATTGCCTCCTCAGCCTCCTCCTCCGCTTGAGGTAAGACCCACCGCCATATACATTCAGTTTTTCTCTTCTCCATTAACTCTCAATAAAGCAGAGCATCCAAAGTTTCTTTTTCTCTTTCTAGAATTGATTGAAGAACAATGTTCTTAATTTTGTAGTGTGTAAATCGATCTAGAGATAGACTTGATTTTTGTTGAGTTTTTTTGAAAAATTTTATGTTATCTTAAGAGTATTTTAGGAGATTTTGATTAGTTATTTTGTTGAGTTTGATTCGGATTTTTGGGGTTTTTGAAATAAGAGATTGTGGATTCTTTCTACTCAAGATCCGAGGCACTTGGTTGATAAAATTTGTACTGCCGTGTGTTATCTTGGTTGTGCTGTGTACCTACTCTAAATCTGCTGTTGTGTATCTATTTTGCTGCGTGAATTTGGAGCTATTCTTGGGAGATTTTTGAGCTTATTTCTTCTTAAATCCAGTACTATCTATCTAAATTCTCTTTCGTTATTGATTGCAAATTTGTATTATTTTTTTGGATTGAAAATATTTTCGTTCTTCATCCTCTCCTTGAATGACTCGGATCTCTATTTCTTAAGAATAAAAAATATTTTTGATTGTGAACTTGGGGTATGAATAAGGGGGGACCAATTGTAA